>CAOLHI010005425.1:0-68513 GCA_948474755.1 Ctenosaura bakeri
TAACCTGGCTCGGAGCTGCACTGTGCTTCCTGGAACTTCATCAAGTGTGTACAAGCGCTGCATTTGTTGCTGTTTTTGCCAGAAGACAAGAGCCATCTTTGAGCTGGTTGTCTATACAGTGACTATACAGAGGAGGAAGGAAACAAAAGCAGAAAGGAGCAGGGATGAGCTTGTTTCTGGGGTGGGTAGGCAGATGTTTGACACAGTTCTGGTAAAGCTGTTGTGGTAGCAGATGGAGTGTTGTTTCCCTGCAACACCAACACCAACTTGGTGGCAGTAGGGCAACACAGCAGGGTAAAAAATAACTGGCAGGACTGCATTTCGCCCACCCCAGATGTACAGAAATGAGATAGCCTTTCTGTTTCTTTTGAGTAAAGTTTCCACTGTTAATTCAGATCTCTTTCATCAAGATATCTTGGAATCTAAGGAATGCACTTTACTACTCCTCAGGAGGGAAAAATGGAAATCAGATCTGCCGTCTTGTACGTTTTCTTCCAAAATGCCTTTGACGGAACCTGATGCCGTCCCCTGTGAATAATGTAAAAAAAAAAAAAGCTTTAAAATTAGTACAATGCAGATTTTTGGGGAAGTGAACTGAAAATCTGCATTTAGTTTCCTTGAAGTCCTCTTGAAAATGGACCATTAAAAAAAGGAAAACCTTTTTTTCTTAAAAAAAAAAAATCCAAATGATGCTTTTGAGGCAGCTGGTGTTATAGCTGGTAATCCAATCAAGGAAGAAGAATATAAAACAAGACCATTATTTGTTTCTACCCTCATTGCTTATGGTTTAAACGTGTGTGTATGTGTGTATGTGTGTGTATATACATGGCTTCAATTACCTGCTGATTTATTATGATCCCATGAATTTCATAGGATTTTCTTAGGCAAGGAGTGCACAGAGGTGGTTTTGCCAGGTCCTTCTTCTGAAACGTAGCCTACAGCACCTGGCATTTGTTAGCAGTCTTCCATCCAAGTACTAACCAGGGCTGACCCTGTTTAGTTTCCAAGATCGGGCAGGATCTGGTACCTTTAGGGTATTTAGGCCTTCTGAAGCCCAACATTTTAGGTTGCAGGCTTACCTTGGAATAAGCCCCATAGAACCCTATGTGGGTTACTTCTGAGTAGACATGTATTGGCCTTTGCTGTGCATCCGGAGCTGTCATTCTTCATTTACTTACTTGTAAGAAAGATTATAACATCCTACAGTTATAGCCATCTAATATCACTTTAATTGCCATGACCCCATCCTTTGATATCCTGGCATTTACAATTTTGTAAGATAGTTAGAATTATCTGCTAGAGCGGACATTCTCAACTGTTTTTTGGCCACGGCCTCCTTAGGAACACTCCTAAGGTTACGGGGCCCCCTATCAAACAAGGATGTGACACAAACAGATAGACAAAAAAATAATTTATTATTGAACCACAAGAAAACCTGAACATTCCAATATACTGGACAAAACTTTTAAAAAGATCTATCAGGCCTAATGCAATCCTTGAGCTTGGTGTATTTCTGCAAGTTTCATATTATCTAGCTCCAAATTAGACAATGACAGTTGGAGGTTGCCTCTTGTCACAATGTCAGTTCTGTTTCTGGATTCCTGGATTCTGTCAAGGAAACTACCTTGCTGAATCAGCACTCAACTGGTTCAGTTATCAGTTCATTGGTTCAGTTTTCAGGGCCCCCATAAACCCCTGGTGCTCCCCTTCTCACAGTTTTCAGTCTATGACCCCTTTCATATGTGCCAAAGGCCCCGTGGAGAGCTTTGGTGCTGTGCATTAGCAGTGTGGGCACTAGAGTTGCCTAGCAGAGAATTCTGATTACTGCACCAAGCTACAGCTCTCAGGGTTCTGTAGAATGTAGCCATGGAAGTTGTACTGGTATTGAACTATGTAGTGTAAATAGCATCCAGAAAATCCAGATAGCAAATTAGACTGGGTATCAGCTTGGATGCTTCAGAAGATTTTCCAGTAATGAGTTGGACAAGGAGCTGGTGCACTGTGATAGCTATTGGTTTATTTGTTGTTTTATGTTTTTATTCATTGAGTCATTCATTTAATGAATTTCTGCATGAGAAAATGGTATACCAATCTTAGTGGAAACTGGTATCCCTCATCAATTTAACCGTTGGATGCATACCCTGTCGTTCTACCAAAGAATGGCACTCAAGGTCAGTTATTGCCTAACTTCAAAAGAAAACCCTGAGATTGGAAAAGATCATGAGAACACTATGAAATGAAATTGACTTGAACAGATTCCTGGGCAGTGATTTAGCCAGTGGAGGGACAAAATGGGAGTTTGGCTGCCAGTAATAATTGTGCCTCCAGAATGGTTATTTCCTTCAGTCTGCAAACTTATAGCGTGGCAGGGAATGAGAAAATGAAAATTATTCACACCTAGAACTCTATTTGTTTATTCCCATTTCTTTGGTAACTTTGCCTGCTCCTTTTCTTTGGATGCCTAAACTGTATCTTTAAATGCTCTGCTGAAGTTTTAAGTTGTTGCAATGCTAGAAATTTTGGGACTGAAGGAAAATATCATTTGGGGTAGAATTCTTATTTTGGGTGGAAAAGGCTCTCATTTTGCTCCCTCCACTGACTAGGTAGTATACTACTTTGGCAAGTGAAAGCAATTTCCACAGAGTTTCTGGAGAAAGCATAGCCCATTACACATTGGCCAGATACAGCAAATGAATATTCCTGAAGCATCTTTGCTCTATAGAATAAGTGTGCTCTTCTGAAAGAACCACATTTGCCCAGTCTTATCCAGCACTTGCTTTTCTCTTTGCCTAGATAAGTGCCAAAAGTTTACAGTGCCAACTTTTTACAAAGAATGAAGCAGAGAAAGAAAGAATTTCTTTCCATTAAGAAGCAAACCAAGTGAGACTTCTGAACTTTTTGCAATTCCTCAGCCCTTGTGTTTGAGAAAGAGCTGAGAGAATAGGTGGAATTGAAAGCAGTTAATATCAGGCAAGCAGGGCTTGCAGAAAGCTGTTTATTTTTTGTAGTGAGATACACTGGCTTTTAGGATTAAAGCTGTGGTTTTGAAAAGGCAGCAGACGGTGGTGCGTCTGGCTGAAAAAGCACTCTTTCCATGAATCACAGGCTGCCTTGAATCTCAGCTCCCTACAGGCTGAAAGATTTATTGGTCAAAGATGCAGATGGAGAAGAAATGAAGCTTTTTCTCATAGGTCAAATCTGTAAAACATTATAATTGTATGTTGAGCTAGTTTCAACAGTGCATGTTGTGTTCCTTGCATGTTGTGAGAACTTTCCCATCCTCCTTATAAGATGGACATGTCCTACTGGATATCCGTACACCAATGTTATGCTTGATGAGATCCAAAGTCCAAACTGCAGTTGAGTAAATATAAGTGGAATATTACCTGCTGTTCAGACATACATGGGTTGGATTTATTGCATGTGTCCCATCCAGATGTTACTTATATGTACGGATGTTTGGTTGGACCAGCATATTTTGAGAGAAATCACAAATGAAAGTATAATTTGTCACCATTCTGTGACAACAGGGATGGCTCACAACATTATATTGTCTGTGTCAATATCCACTTTGCCCCCACCCAGCAAAGATTTCAGCTGAGCTCAGAGGAAACAGGAAAGCTTAGATGGAAGATAGGATGGTAGGCAACAGCATTGTTCCTGCTAATCCAAAAGTCATGGCACTTTGAACTTGAGAAATGGCTCCAGAATTACACAGCCATGCACACCTTGAGATTAGTGGTGGCTGGTGACTTCCACATCAGTAGGACAGTGAATCCACTCAGGGGTGTAGTCTGAATTTTAAAGGAACTATTCATATTTCTGAAAGCTAAATACATTCAACACCTTGGACAGCTCCTATATGGTTCATACTAAAACACACAGCAGATGCACCACTCCATTGACATGGAAGCCACAAACACCCAAGATATTTGAGGATGAACTCAGATGAGAACCCTGTCTCTTTTGCAGGAATTGTTCAAAGTAATGTAGGAAGTTGCCTGGCGTGAAGTCAGACTGTATATCCATCTCATCCAGTGTTGTCTAGTCTTATAAAGTGGCTCTTCAGAGTATCTAGTAGCAGTCTTTTTACACTAGAAGGAGTCTTTTACACTCTTCCTTCTAGTGCAATCATGTTGTTGTTGCTGTTTGCTGTCAACCTGGCTTTGACAATCCTAGCAATAAGAGACCTCCAAAAATTCCACCACCAACTGCCCCACTGAGGTCTTGTAAACTCAAGACTATGGCTTCCTTGATTGAATCGATCCACTTGTAGCAATTTTCTTATTCTCTTACTGACTTCTGCTTTACCAAGTATTATTGTCTTTTCTGAGGAGTCACATTGTCTCATGGTATGTTCAAAATATGATAGCCTCAATTTAATCATCTTGGTTTCTAGTGAGAGTTTAGGTCTGATTTGTACTAGGGCCCATTCAGTTGTCTTTTTAGTGGTCCATGATATCGGAAGAATTCTTCTCTAGCATCACAATTTCAAATGAGTTGATTTTCTTCCTGTCAGCTTCCTTCATCCTCTAGCTTTCACAGCCACACATTGAAATCAGAAATAGAATAGCATAGAAGATCCTGACTATAGTTGATATATCTTTACACCCAAGGATCTCACCTGGTTCCTTCATAGCTGCCCTTCCAAGTCTTAATCTTCTGATTTCTTGACTACAGTCCCCATTCTAATTAATTACTGGGTCACAGTATAGAAAATATTTAACTAACTGGTAATGTCTTCATTACCTACTTAAGAGAGATGTATGTATGGACAATGATATCACTAGAATACCATATTAAAATCTAGAGGAGAGTTTTTGTTTTTACTTTGCTTTCAGCTTTGTAATCAGTACTGTTGCTATCTAAAGTATAGAGCAACCAACAGAAGAGTGACAGTGAGAGCAGAGCAGGGGCTGGATTCTGTAACTGTCTGTATCCATTCTGCCCTCCCATTAGATGGATGTTTCTATCAGGATTTAACACACACAATAAAATCTTGTAGGGAACATTTTTAATTTGACCACATGAATACTATTCAAATTTCATTGCAGATTATCTCAGGTGTCTCTCTTACTCATTTTCAAAACTTCAGCTGATTCTGTTTTGCGGAATCAGTTACTGCACGCAGAATTTCATGAATGAGAATTTTGGTGTTGATTCCAAAACTGTCACATTTCAAGACGTATTCACAAACTTGAGTACAAAGTGTGGTGGTCTGAAAGCTGAGTACAAAGGCTGGTGGCCATGATCTCGAGGGGATATGGATGCCTATCTATATGTACAAGGTTCCAGATTAAACCCCTTAGAGTGTTTTGTGATTTGGTGTTGGAAGATTTTAATATGCGGGACCCCATACAGCTTGGCTCCATAGTATACAAAGGAATGTATTGTCCAATATGAGTCTAGCCTAGATTTGAGATCTCTGTGGGAGGTCTTCCTCTCTCACCCACCACTCTCTCACTCACCACTTTCACAGACACATCTAATGGGAACATAGGAGAGAGGCTTCTTGGTGGCTGTTCTCAGGCTCTGGAACTCCTTTGCAAAGCAGGTTATTCTGGCTCCCTTTTTGCTGTAATGCTACTGGCAGGTGAAGCCTTTTTGTTCAGGCACGCTTTCAGGAACTGATTCTTTTTTAAGGAAAGGGCTTTTAATATTTTGTACTATTTTTATTTCTTGTGTTTTCAATGGATAAGTTTTAAATGGTTCTTAATTCTGCAATCAATGTAATCACATTTTAACAATAATGTTGTGCATGTTTTTGCCTCTATGTGTTTTTATCTATATCTGTGCAAAAGCTGAATGGGCCTCCTTGCCAATTTTACTTTGGTGTGCCCTCCCCCCGCCCCGCAGTTGTTCAGCTGAAGAAGATGAACTACGGTACATCTGCTTGATCTTAGGGAATCTGCTGTGTTGAGGGGGAAGAGCTGTAATCTGTAGCATGAAGCAGTAAGTGGATGCCTTCTCTGCTCTACTCATGAGTAAATGGACCACTCCTTCCTCTACTGCATGGCATTTCCCAGTGCATGCTTGTGTAATCATTCCATTCACTCTCCTGTGAAAGAAACAGGGAACAGTTTTGGTGATGTACATATAATTTAGAAAGAAAAGGATGTCCTTGCCTCTACAGAGACCCAAGGAAAAGCAGACAAGGAAATTAGTAGCAGATTTTTGGCATGGCCCGTTTTCCATAATTTATGTTAGTTCTATTTTTCATGATGTGAGACCAAGTTTACAGCAGAAGTCGAGGACAGAATGTATAATAATAGTAAGGAGGGACCTAGAGGAGTAAAAGGTACAGATGGAGAAAATAAGATACCGGTACTCATGTTCATGCAGGTAGGATTATGAGATTCAGGGTCCCACAACACAGGCCTCACATAACTTGACTATGACTCAAGACAGCAGTGTGAACTCCTAAACCCTCTGTGGAAAGGATTCCGTTGTGTCTGTGTGTTTTGGTAATGCAGTGTCTTCTGTGCTTAGCAAAAGTCTTAGGTGGAGAAATCTGATCCAGTCTTCAGGTCAGAAAGGTGGGAGCTCTAAAACACTATACAGTGCTCATAAATAAGTCTTAAACTAGCATATTTGTAAAGCTCTAGTTCCTGGAAACTTGCTGAAATCTACTTAAATATTAAAATCAAAGATCATACGCTCATAAAGTGGGCTATAAGGATGGCTTCAGTGTAACCTGAACTTGTCTCTGTAAGATACAGTGGCAAAGATTCTAAGAGCCTCCCAAAGTGATTGCTGTCTTAGATCCCCACTCCAGCTTAAAAAGAGCTCTGAAAGGAAGTGAGCCTTACAGTGCTACTAGGGTCAGTAAAGTATCCAAATGGCTGGGCAGCACACAAGGAGACAAATATACCCTGAACATTTTGTTGCATATAATTTTGAACTCATTCCCCCAAAAATTCTCAGAATGCAACAAGCAAGGCCCTTGTTCCGCACATAAGCCTCAAAATCAGCACTGGGTACAGTCAGGCACATGCTGAAGGGCCCATATGTTCCAACAGTTCCTATTGGTAATATCAGTCTGTCCTAATGGAACATCACCTAGTCCCTCTGCTGGACACTACCACTGACACTAGTCCCTCTCCCTGTTCCTGCCACTTCCAGTCATTCACCTCTTATCTATGAAGGACTGATCTGGCACGTGACACGTTTGAGATGAGCTCAGCTCTAGTCTGCAGAAGGCAGCTGCCATCTTAAGTTTTCCCAATGGCACTGCCTGAAGTCTGCACTTATCATTGCATTTTCTGTTGTTGTTTTATTCATCTATATTCCATCTTTCTCCCAATAATGAGACTCAAGACAGCTAACAATACAGATTAAAACTATGACAAAGCTTCAATAAAAGTATAAATACAAAAGTTATTTTAAAAAACAATAAAACAAATTACAAAGTTATGAAACATTAAGCATTTAAAATATTAAAGTTCATTAAAAGATTACAGTGTAAGCTGCCCTATATGTGAGGGTTCTGTTTCATGAATCTCTACATAAAACAGAAAGCACAAGCATTGCGTCCCTTTGTAGCCAACGGATGCAACGTGTGTGGACCTGCGACAGTGGAAGTGCATGCCTTATGTGTCCATTGACTATATAATGGGACATGACACCTTGTGTGACTTTGCATTCATGCATGCAGAGGTCACACCAGAAGAGAGTGCACTGTAGTACAAACCTTAAAAAACAGCACCACACAGCATTGAAAGCCCACCCCAGTCAGTTTCCAAAAGCCTGATGGCATAAACGCATTTTAACTTGCTGATGGAAGGACAGCAAGGATGGGGCCATCCTGGCTTTCCTAGGAAGGGAAGTCAATAATCTGAGAGCAGAGAGTGGAAAGGCCTCTCTCTTGTTCCCACCAAATGAGCCTGACAACATAATGGGACAGAAAGAAGAGTGTGTCCAAAAGATGTCAGAGCTTTAATGGTTCCAAAAAAGGGAGATATGATCCTTCAGAGAGCCAGGATCCAAGCCATATAGGGCCTTATATGTCACCATGAACACTTTGAATCGTTCCTGGAAACAGATGGGCAGCCAGGAGAGCTGTTGCAACAAAAGAGTTGTGTTCTCTATAGCCAGCCTGAGTTAACATTCTGGCTGCAGCTCTTTGGGCCAATTGAAATTTCTGAGAACTTTTCAAAGGCAATCCCACATAGAGTGCATTGCAGTGGTTCAAACAGGATGTAACCAAGGTATGTGTCCGTGTGGCCAGAAATGCGCAGAATCCAGGAGTATCCCCAAATTACAAACATGCATTTTCAGGAGGTGTGTAACCCCATCTAACACAGGCTGAATTCATATTACCAGATCTGTCTTGTCTGGTTCAAAGTTTAATTTATTCACCCTCATCCAGTCCATTACAGCTTCTCAGCACCGGTTAAGTACACAAACTGCTTCCTGGGGGTTAGTGGAAAAGAAGTAATGCAGAAATCTAAGATGGGGCAGAGACTACTAGGTAAACATATCCAGAAAGTGGGATGAAGGGGCTAGCAAGTGAAGGCACTAGTAATGTAGGGTGTAGTGTAGGGTGTGAGTCTCAGTGGTGGTGTGTGCATATTCTTTGTTTCACAGATGAAAACTAAGACATGTGTAGCCAAGCAACATTACAGTGTGTTTAAGATGGCTAAAGTTATTAATAAGAAAGAACAGATAAGCTAGGAGAGGCTGCAACTGTTTGCTTTTGGCTGAGCCTAACAGGAAGGGATAAATCTGTCCCCCTTCTCTCCTCTCTCCCTGCTGAGGTAATTGAGTTTGACCTTAGTGTGTAGCAACTGAAGTAAGCTGAGGACAAAGGCAGAAATGAGGAGAGACAGAGAGAAACTGGGACATTTTAAAAGCAGCTGAAAAATTGAGTGACAGAGGATTAATTAGGGCTGACCCCGCCAAACTGGGACAGTTAGGGAGTATACGGTTGCAATGGGGAAGTGCATGACAAAGGCCCACTATGAAATCTAGCTCTGGCTCTGCCACACATGCACATCCCACAGCTGTTTTCTTTTTTAGTTGAATAAGTCACTTTTGTGTAACATTTCACCAGTAGATGTGCTTGATGGTATGCAGAAAGTGATATGCATTGAGGCAAAGCCTTAACGCCACATATACATTGATGATGTCTGAGCTGATCCTATTTACCTGTTCTGTAGTGTCAAATTATGCCGTATGGGGGATACTAAATCACTCTCCTACATAACTGATTGTGCAGTCAATGGTCAGCCATGCACTCACTCATTACACAACACTAACTGCAACACCAGCACCCACTGCACTTGCCAGATCTTCTAGGCAGCACAAGATTGGGCAACAGCATCAACTCTGCATTTGCACAGCCCTACACAAGATGACACCCTCATGCAGCTTTCCAGAAAGCCAAAATGCTGGTGTAAGTCACCAAGAAGGTTCTGGCCTGTGACTGACAAGGAAAGAGATCTGGAAGTCATGGGACATTGATGATAGCTCATTGAAAACATATTTCTGGCTTGCAAAAGCCTTGAAAAAATGGTGAATTCTTTGCCAGGCATGATTATGAAATGGGTTGAAAATAAATTTGTTAGCAATATAAGGCAAACCTGGGATGCAACAACATTTGGAATACTGTGTTAAATTCCTGTCCCCACACCTGGTAAAAGGTATCACATGGCTGGGAAAAGATGCAGAAAGAGGCAACCAAAATGACCAAGGGGCTGAGATACCTTCCCTAGAAACAAAGACTATTATATTGGATGTGTATATCTGTTATAGAAAGAGCAAGCATGGTTTAGTGGTTTGAGCATTGGACTACAACTCTGGAGCCCAGGGTTTGATTTCCCACTTGGCCGTGGAAACCCACTGGTTGACTTTGGGTGCATTACACAGCCCAAGAAAACCCTGAGATACAGTTGTCATAATTCGGAAGCAACTTGAAGGCAAACAACAACAACAACAACAACAACAACAACAACAACAGTTATAGAAAAAAAGATGTGAGGAATATGATCACATTTTACAAAATCATCTATATTGTGGAGACAGTGAACAGAGAGGAGTCAGAGTTGCATTAAGGCATGCCAGAACCACTAATTTAATTCATCCATAGTGTCTCCTCCGATCTGTACAGTTCTAACGAGGAAAAAAAATCAGTATTTCTATGCATTTACCTTCTTTAGGGATGCCTCATAATCAGAGGCCTTAATATCTAGTTCCCCCACTTGCTTCTGGCTTAGGGTCATCCAGTGAAACTGATTGGCAGGATGGACAAAAGTGTGGAACTCATTGCCACAGGAAGTGCTAGCGGCCGCTAGTTTGGCTGGCTATATAGATCAGTGCCTGAGAAATGATGGCTAATACTTCTCCAAGTGCACAAGGGCAGCTACAGGATCTTGGGTTGATCTCTTAGCTGATTGTCTGCAGGTCTTTACCAGGGACTATCTGGATGCCCTTATGCACTGCAGGACAAAGAAGCAACTTCTGCCCCCCCCACTAAACAAAGGTGGAAGCTGTTGTGTCTTTTGTGGGAATGAAAGAGCAGCTGAAGAGCCCCCTGGTGAGCCAGTCAGTGGTAGGGATGGGGAAGGAGCTGCTCCCTGGAGCTGCTGTTACATCTGGGCCAAAGGCATTACACAAGGAAGTGTTGGATACTTCCTTGCACGTTATCTTCAAGAGTACTTATGCTGCCATAAGTGGGAGTTACGCCAGTATAATCCACAACAGCTTTCTAACCAAAGTACCCAAAAGAAGCTGTTGTTTCCCCGTTTCATTAAGGAGACTTTTATGGCAAGAGCCTGTAACAGCCACTATGGAAAGGAGAATTCCTTTCTACAGTTTCATGTTTGTGTCTAAGCATCAAAGGATATAATGCATACCTTCTCCATGCTCTCTTAGCAGAATTTACAAGGAAGTTATGTTAGGCAAAGTTTTTATTTGCTGAACACATACACAGCTACTGCTGCTGTATAACCACATACAAACATTCTGACCCCAAAATTAGTAATGGGAAGGCAGGAGTCCAGGTTTCTCAAAAGCAATCCAAGATGGGGATGGTGGGGGATCTTTTATCAAGGCTTTATATATGGCTTTTAGCTGTAGCTACACAAGATGACTGGAAAATGTGTGCATAGTGGAATACTTCTTTAAGATGTGATGGCTTTTAGAACTGGAGTAAAAAAGAAAAATAAGAGCCAGTTTGATGTAGTGGTATGAGCGCTGGATTCAGACTTCAGGAGACCAGGATCCAAATCTTCAGTTGACTATGGAAATCCACTGGGTGCCCTTGGGCAAGTTACACTCTGACCTTTAAAGGAAGGCAATGGCAAACCTCCTGTGAACAAATCTTGTCATGGAAACACTCTGATAGGGTTGCCATAAATCAGAGTTGTCTTGAAGGCACACAACATCATCATCAACAGCTACAACAACAACAGCATAGTAAAGATGTCAGTCTGAATATGTATAGAGGTGGGAGCAGGAGTCCTTTCTTGTGCCTGCTTGGTCCACCCCACTCTTGTTTGGGATAAAGTCTGATTTTTAAGGTAATCAGATTACAAGTATACCATTTGTATGCACTTGGGCTATTTCAGACCTTATACTAGGGGTGGGAATTGTGCAGCCTTCCAAATGTTGTTGGACTACAACTTCCAGCATCCCTTACCATTGCCTATACTAGGAGATGCAATGCTGCTCCCACCTCTACGCTATTTGATGCAGCTATTTGATATGCTATTGGTTGGAGGTTGTTGTATGTCTAGAGGCCCCACTCCTGTTTTATATAATACTTTTGACTGTGATCCTAAAGGCTCTGGGAGTTGCATCCCAAAACATCTGGAGGGCTATGTTTGCCCAACCCAATCTAAATTATAAATGTTAAAAGTGACTATGTTCCTGGCCAGTGTTGGTAGTATGCATCATCCTTGCCTGCCATAAGCATAAATAAATCCTTCGTAAAAGTAGCCCACTGTGTTCACCAACACACGTACAGGAAGATTTTAAAAAACCTGTTTTCTTGTGTTACCCTGTTGATTTCCTGAATCCCTCTAGTTTCTTATGCAATTAAATCAGGACAAAGTTAGAGATAATGAGAATTGCCCTGCAGGAGAAATGGATGACAGTATTGTTCTTCAACCTAAGTCATGTTTTCTGACACCATTATTGCTGTATGAGCAATGATGTGGTGGAGGGAGAATGTGTGTGGGGAGGGCACAGTTCCAGAACATGTTTTTAAAGAGTGGGAACAATGGTGTGATGTGTTCAAGTGTCAATAGAAGTGATGAGTCCTCCTTGTACGGGCATGTGAATGAAGTGATAATGAGTCTTTCAAGTTTTATAATTTATAATTGTTGTTAGAATGTTGATTTAGAGAATGAGAAGGATAAGCAGGGGACAGATACTTCATTCCTCTTCCTTTATCAGGCCCATGTTTCATGCCACCACTTTAAACGGCAGCACTTCTTAGCATGATTATTTGGATTTTTTAGTTAATAAAAACATTTTAGTTGATGAAAGCTCCTTCGCTGTGTTTTACCAGCTGAAATCATGGAGTCAGAAGTAACCATCACAGAGTACAGTGGAGCTTACTTCCAGGTAAAGCAGAAGCAAATATGTCACAAAGCAAACCTATAGCAGAGCAAACCCAGATATGTATCTAATCTGTCCCAAAATCATGTGAAAGCATTATGAGCTCCAATCATGTTTATGTAGTTTATCTAGTCATATGTACCCTCCAACATATCATGGATGAAAACTGGGACATGTGTAACTAAGCAACATAAGAGTCCGGTCAAGATGGCAAAAGTTATTAATGAGAAAGAATGGCCAAGCTAAGAGAGGCTGCAGCAGTTTGCTTTTGCATGAACCTACTGGGAATGGCAAGATTCCACCTGCTCCTCTCCCCTGCTCCTTGGTGAATTAAGTAATTGAGTGTAAACCACACTTGCACTTTGAACTCGGTTTGTGCCAATGGAAGTTAGCTGGGGACAAAGGGAAAAGGTGGGAAGAAGAGAGAGAAACTGGGACATTTTAAAAGCAGTTGAAAAAAGTGGGAGAACAGAGTAATCAGGACTGTTCGTGTCAAATCAGGATGGTTGGAGAGTATGGCCATATTCTGTAAGCTTACTTTTAGGCACTCATAATTCTACATAGTCATGCTCTGTTAACTTAATTTTGAAATTACAACAAGTGATTGATTGGTTAGTTGGTTTCTGATATCTGTGTGTGTTTTTTATTGGAGTGTTTGCTCCAAGTGGCGGGCGGGGGGATACGTTTGGATTCCTCTCTTGAGCGGCATGGCTTTGGGGGCTGTCCTAGTCAACTCCCGTGCAGTCAGCCCTCCCTATCTGTGGATTCTGTATCCATGGATTCAACCAACCACAGCTTGAAAATACCCCCCCCAAAAAAAAAATCAAAAAAGGAAAGTTTGATTTTGCCATTGTATACAGGGGACACCATTTTACTACATCATTGTACATAATGGGACTTGAGCATCCACAAATTTTGGTATCCACAGTGTGTGTGTGCGTGTGTGTGTGTGTGAATCTGGAACCAAGCCCTAGCAGATACCAAGGTCCCACTGTACTTTAAAATGTATCACAAGGTCGTTGTGTAGGAATACAAATACGCCACTGGCTATGGTTTTCCTTTAAACTGTATTTCTTAGCTTTTCAATAAACAGGATAAGAGAGGTTGTCTCCATGGCAATCAGTTGAGCCTTGTCACAGATCGTATAAGGAATTATTTGTGGAACTCTTCACCCCTGCACAATATGCCTGTTAGGAATATGGAATACTGAAACCACCTAAGAGCTGCTTGAAATGTGGGAAGGTATAATCCATGCTTTTGTAATCTCTAGTAATGCACTCTACATGGTACTACCTTTGAAGAATCAAACCTTTTGCTTAACTTTCCTGTCAAACAAAACCAATTTTCTAAGTAGACATACCTGCATAGGCAGATATTCATCCAGCCACACCCTACCTGGTCCTCCCAGATGTGTTGGATGCCAGTTCACGTTGTGTCTAAGCAACAAGGCCAAGCTAGGGCTGGTGGGAGTTTTACCCCAGCACTATCTGGAAGAGTTCAAATTGCTTACCCCTGATTTAACAATTGTTCTGTCCTGTCCTTAATTCCTTTTTCTTGGCCTATAACTGCAAACACCCAGTACTTCACTTAATAACCCTGCAGCATACCTAGTTTAAAATAGGGGTGAATCAGAGCTACGGACCCCATGCTGTGGGTGATGGAGGGGACAGCTTACATGCTGCCACCCCAGGCTGCAATACCATTCCTGCAAGGAGAAAAGGAAGACTAAATTTCTAAGTCAAATTTGAAGACATATTGTCTCTGTTGTTTGCCTTCAAGTCATTTCTGACTTATGGAGACCTTAAGGTGAACCTATCATGTTTATTTCTTGGCAAAATTTGTTCAGATGGGGTTTGTCCTTGTCTTCCTCTGAGGCTGAAAGAGTGTGACTTGCTCAGGGTCACCCAGTGGTTTTCCATGGCCAAGCAGGGATTTGAACCCTGGTCTCCCAGTGTCCTAGTCCAACACCAAATCACTATCCCATGCTGGCTCCTTTGAAGACAAGTATGGACACATATTTAGTTGTCTCTATGTATCTGTTGTCTAGAACTTGTAAAATTTTCTAAAGCCAACCATAAGTGGTTTTAGAGCAGTGAAGCAACATCCTGAAGAGAGATCCATGCCCTTCTCCAGAAGAGACAGTATATGTATAGTCAGTTGAAACAAAACTTGTTTGACAGACCAGAGAGAATTGTCCTTCTCTGTGTGATCAGCCAGTCCAGAATTCCTTGGGAACATAATGAAGAAGGAACAAAGCACCATAATAATCAGAGAACATTGGTCCAGGGACAGTTCCAAGCCAGTACTACAGATAGAATTTCCAGATTCTCTATCCTACCCTTTCTTGTATGAACAAAAATTACAAAAAAGGGAGATGTTCTCAGTGTGATATAAAGCCTTCCTGCCTGTGGGCCATGGTGTAATTTCAGTGATATAAAAAAGCAGGAAATATAGCAGCTATTGTCCCGGTTGATCTTGGTGGTTTCATTTATGATTTAGATGAAGCAAACTTTTGAATGGTGTCACCTACAATCTGCCACATTTGTTTCAGATCAAGGCCCATGAAAAGAATGGATCAAAAGTCAAGATCTCATTGTACACAGTGGCCAACCAGATGCTTCAAGGAGTTCCACAAGCATCTTGCTTCCTCTAACAAAAGCCAGAGAACTAGAATGGATGGTGCATGCTGACGTCCCTCCTCTATGCAAGTAGGGCAGCAAAATGGGCAGCTTTCCTCTCCTGCCCACATTGCATGCCAATTTCACCATTGGTGCTAATGGATGTTGATATGATCTGAGTATGCATGAGCTGGATTTTACTGTGTCTGTTTTAGTCAAACCGTATGCCCATAGATTCAATGATTTGTTGTTGGCATAGATGGATATCTGATAGGATAAGCATGCCAGATAAGACTGCTAGGTTAGGATTGGCCCTAAGGTTTCCAGGCCAAAACCTGAGACCTGGGTCAGCTCCTGGTGATTTCATGAAATGTTGCTCATGAAGTACCAACCACAGTTGTTCACAGCTTGCCACTTCACACAGACAGACAGACACACACACACACATGAAGAACATATATACCTGTTTGGAAATCAAGACAGAAATCTTAGCTAAAGGAGATGTTTCTAGGTCAAGGTGAAATGAAGGGATTATTCCTTCTCACTTGCTTATAGAGGTGATGGCATGAGGAATATCTAGCCTAGCCTACTTGTTTCTAGCCAGAAGGTGAGTATGGAGAGCAGAGGGTAAGTCCTGGTGCTACAACAACTGGGAGGGAAAGCAGAAGCTCAATGCATAAACCCTTTAGAAAGTCTTTGCAAGTGGCAGCAACAAATGAATTATGCCCTGCAAATTGTAGCAAGCTGCTGCTCTATTAGCTGAGTTAGAGATTTACATGTAGCCCTTTCCTCTTTCCTGTAACTGAGCCCACCAAAACTGGAAAAATCGCACTCTCATCTCCTTCCTGGAGATCTCATGAAAACTGGAGACTCAGAGCTGGGCCCAGAGATCTGACAACCTTAAAGCCAGATGGGATAAAGTGATAAAGCCAATTTTTAATGGGGAAAATGCAGGTATGTATTCAGTCTGTCACACAGTCACACGGAAGCTTTATAGCTGTCAACAGACCCATAGCATTTAATCTCTTGCTTCCATGTATCAGCGTTTCAACCATATCCTTGGAATGCCATCACTGTGAACATGGTCTCCTTTTTTTAATTTCACAGGTCCAGCGGACATGGTATAGAATGAGGCTGAAGAGATCTCCTGCAGCTGGGTGCTGTGTCTTGCTTGCCTTGTCTGTGATCGCTCTTACTAGTTTCTCTCCAGCATCCCTGAACAACTACGAGGAGTCTGATTTCCAATTTCTACCTGGGGATGAGCCACGTGGGAGAGCTGCTCGTTCCATGCGTGTGTGGATAGATTCTACTCGCCCCACTGCCCAACAGGCATGGCACTTCAGTGACAGAAAATGGACCAACCTTCTGGGAAGACAAATCCTAACAAATCCTAGCTCTGTCTGCAAACAAAACAGGAGGCCAAGCAACCAGGGTGAGCCAAATCAGAGTGGTTTAGAAGGAAGGAGGAAGGATAAGGGACAACTTAGAAAACATAACATTGCATCAAAAAGCTCTGAACATAGCCAAAGATTTCAATATGCAGACTATTCCTCCCGGACTAACTACAAAAAGAAAAGAGAGTTTGGGGCTTTTCCTCTAAAAAATGCTATGAAAGGTATTAGCTTCTCCCCACACTGGACAACTGAGAAGGAAGTGAATTGGAAACCACAGAGTCCTGTGGCCTCCCTCTCTTCTCCTTTGAGAGATGGAAAGCTTGGATCTCTTTTGTTGCTTCAGAATACTTCTGCAGGCTGGTCCACTGTACCACAGGAGCAATGTAAAACAGATGTGCAGACAGCTGGCGCTGAGCAACAACCCTCAGATCTGATCAAAGCTGTTATCTCAGGCAAGCAATCCTTCCAGAGCATGACAGGTGCTTTGGGATGGGTGGATAAATTTCACTCTTGGGGTCCACAGAGCGCTCATATTTGGGTCAGAGATGTAGAAGGGCTGCAGAAGTCAGAATGGTGCAAAAAGCCTCAAGACTATGGCCACCTTGGGAAACAGGAGGGCAGATTGAGGTTTCATGAGAAGATGCTTCCATGGTTTAGTCTGGATGATGTGCGTAAAATGAAGTTTCTGGCCAATGGTACAGTGGTAAACAAAGAGAGAATCCCTGCTCATGGACAAATACTTAGAGTTGCCCTTTCATCCAACCAAGATGTCTACTTCGATGACTTGAAAAGTCCCTGTTTGGAGGGGTTCTGTGGTTTAATCAAAAGACCCACTGACCTCTATGAAGTTCTGGCTTTTCACTTGGATAGAGTATTGGGTCTGCATCGGAGCCTACCTGTAGTGGCCAGGAAATTCAGCAGTCCTTTGCTACCCTACAAGTACACCAATGGTGCTCCTCGGCCCATTGTATGGTGGGTACCTGATGTGCAACATCTGAATGATTCCAATAATGACCAGAACTCCTTTGCTCTAGGATGGGAGCAGTATCAGGTATTACTGAAGCAACGATGTGGCATGAAAGGTTCTGGAACATCTCTTGGGAAACCTCCATGTTTGACTGTCCTCCATTCAGAATGGGCCAAACTGGCACTCTTTGATTTTCTGCTACAGGTAGATCTAGTGGTAGAGTCACATTATTCTTTCTTTTTCTAAATTTGTGGTAGCTGAAACCATGATAAGAGGAAGAAGTTTTGTGACAAAACCATGTAACTTGGTATATACAAAGGGTATTTTACAAAACTCAAGGATATATTTCTGTTATTTTCAAAAGTTAAAAATGGTGGCTGAATTGGTAATTGGAAGCAGTTACAGATTTTGTGATGTCCTTGGTTCTACAATCTGAGAGCAGCTTAAAAAACCAGCAAGGCACTAACTAAAACTGTTTCACTGCTTTAATATAATATCACACAGGCATGGTGAATATTTGGATGGGAATCCAGGAATACCACGGGCTTTAGGCTATATTTCAGAGGATGGAAATGACAAATCACCCCTGAATATACCTTGCCTAAGAAAACCGAACAAAATTCATCGGGTTGCCATTAAGTCAATAGGCAGCTTGAATGCACATACATACAATAGAAAGTACAAAAAAATGGCTATAGATATTATTCTGATTTATTATTTATATTTTAGATATTATGAATATTATGAATAATATGAAGGAATATTAGGAAATACAAGTTTGGCATGTAGAATATAAGATCTCTTGTATCAGACTAGGACTGGGATTCAAATGTCCCTTGGTTGTGATGCTCACTGGATAACTTTAGGCTAGTCACTCTCTCTCAGTCCAGCCTTTTTCAGAGGGTTGCTGTGAAGACAAAAAGGGGAGGGGTGAGCTGTGAATGCCTCCTTTAAAGCAAGTAGGCTATCAGAATATAATTAAACAAGTAAATAAATATTGTTTGATAACAGTAGGATTTACTGCATGATTTAATCTGAACATCTCAAAGTACATCTTTTAGCTATACCAAGTTTTGTCCTATATCACATAGTGTGTCTTTTCCTTTTTTAATTTTCTCCTTCCTTCCTTCCTTCCGTCCTTCCTTCCTTCCTTCCTTCCTTCCTTCCTTCCTTCCTTCCTTCCTTCCTTCCTTCTTGATTAAACCTCTGTACTATTGTTCTTCATTGACCAGGTCTAAAATGCAATTGAATAAAAATAATAATTGAATAATAAATAATTGAATAAAAGGAGCTGGAAAGGTGCTCAGTGGATTGTCTTTTAAGAGGAAACAGAAAATAGGAAGCTCTCTGAGAGCTAAAACACATTTTTATTTTTGGTGTCATTATTAATTTTTAGCCTCCTTTTCTCTGAGGATATTCATGGCCGCTTAGAACAACAGATGTTAAACACAACATAGTTAAAAGGCACAGTGTAGACCTAAAGCAAACACACCTAAAACAGATAACAAAAACTAGAGCAGACTAAAATGGCAGATACAAACGTTTTCCAACCATTTTAGTTGTGTTTTAACTCATAGTGCCCTGTAGCACTATGTCTGAGGCCCTTTGCATAGAACGATGCTCCCTCACATCGTCTGGTCACAATCCTGGCCATGCCTCTGTCAGGATGGGAGCGTGTCCCCAGCACTCCTCTCTGCACCTGACTGGCTGCCTGCGAAAGGGAGCATGAGGGACATGCCTCTTCCTTTTGCACTCCTTCTTCCCATGCTGCAATGGGAAAGGAAGTGCATGATTGTGCTTCCAGCCCTTCTGTATGGCCAGCTGCGAAGAACAGCTCATGCGAAGGGGGTCATTGATGGAGTTTCTCCGTCAACAATATACCCTGCAATCATGCCAGCTGACAATGCGAGAAGGGCGGGACCATGACAATGTCATGCCGAAGCATCGTTGCAGTCCTGCGCCTCTTGTGTCCCCATGCCGGGATGCCACCATTCTGTGGAAAGGGCCTGTATCTCTCTGTCTCTCTCTGTCAACTATGTTACTGTGTAGACTTTTATTTCTTCTAAAAATGGTCTCAGTGCCCGCCCCTAGGGCCCCTTAAAAGCACTACTGAATCCACCATCATAGCATGGGCCAAAATCAGTGGGGAGGAGGCATCTGCTGGGAATCAAGATGGATGTGATTGCTCTGAAGGCACACAGGATTCTAGGAAGCCTTCTGGGGATGTTACTAGACATGTTAACCAGGCCCATGAGCCCTTTGTATATCTTGCCTCTTCCAGTGAAGCAAGACATATAGCTGACCCATGAACCTTGTTTATGAGGCTGCTAATATATTCAGGAGGCTTTCCAGAGCACTAAGAACTTTCAAATAATCCATTCTTGTCCTGGCTCCTGTGCAGCTTGTATTTTGATTTGAAAGAGAGAAACAAGGAAAGAAAGTTTAGTCACCAGAGCAGATTTGATACTAGGCAGTGCTCCAAACAGCATAAGGCAATGCTGTTTTAATTTCCCAGAGTGGTCAGAAAGATACTTTGCCAGAGACATTGGATGTATCCATGCGGCACAGTTCTAGCACTTGATTCTACTTCAACTGTCATTATTCCAGTGTCTTACATCTGCCCTGATTTAGCAGGGAGATGGCCCTGGTTAATCCTCTGCCCCACTTTCTCAGCTGCCTTTACAAATGTCCATTGCTCTATTTTCCTCCTACATTTCACTTTCTTCCTTGGCTTACTTCAGTTGCTGCAACCAAGTTCAAAGTACACAAGTAATTTGAACTCAGTAACTCAGCAGGAAGGAGAGAACAGGAGGAGGTGGAATCTTGCCCCTAAACTCAGTACATGAATTCCAGGCATTCTTTGCCTAAATTTTTAGTTTTGTCTGTACTTCCTCAGTAATAACTTTTTACTTCTTGTTGCCTTGCCAGTCACTCTTTGGCCCTTTCCGCACCTTACCTTCTTCTAGCACTGGGGTGCGGGGATCGTGTGAGCAGACGCCGGTGAGAGGCTATCACATCTGGGTCCTTCGGCTCCGCATGAGCTGCCTGCTTTCAGCCAAAAATGAAAAGGAGTGTGATTGGCGCCTGCCGGCCCCTGGAGCGTTGCGCGATTGTGAGTGCATCATGCAGATTGCTCTTCACAATCACACAATGCTCCAGGCACCCTTTCGCATGGCAAATGCCATGTGGAAAGGGCCTTTGATTCAGCTTGTCCACATGTGTCCCAGTTTTCATGATGAGATGTTGGAAGGCAGTATGGGCTCCATCCTGTGAAATCATAGGCCATTTCTGCACTACACTGTTACAGTGCTATTATTCCCCTTTCAACATCCTGGGGAATCCTGAGATTTGCAGTTTTAGGGAGGGGCATTTAGAATTCTTAGCTAGAGAGCTCTTGGGCCTCAGTAAACTACAAACCCCAGAATCCACAGGATGTTGAATGTAGAATAATAACATGATAACAGTAGTGCTGAACTGGCCATAGTATTTGCCATTTGATGAGGTCTTTGGAATTTTCTGTCAGAGGTCTCTAAAGCTATAGCTAAAGGGAGTGCACTAGAGAATTCTAAGGCCCTTTTCACACGTTACCCATTTGCTTGGCTGGGGGGGGGCGTCTCATGCGAAAAGCCTCATCCGGAACGCTGCCGCTTCCCCACTCCTTCGTCCTGCAGGTCACTTCCTGGTAGCGCGACCGTCGCGCTAGCACCCCGCCCCTTCCTTCCACAGCGCAGTCTGGGAGTTGTAGGCTGCGCTGGGGGGAGGAAGCATGACCAGGCTGGCTTGTTCGGTGCACCACACACAGGTAAGTGCGCGAGGGCCCCGCGAGCATTGCGCGACCGCACAGTATTTTTGGCTTAGAGCCGAAAATAAGAAAATGTGCGTGCGTCCCGCTTTAGGCTCCTGAGCGTCACGTGAATGGGGCCCTCGCACAAAAAAAAACTGCGTGCGAAAAGGGCCTAAGTTCTGTACCAACTGATAAGGGTTCTCTAGGAAGGAGCAGCAGTGGCTATAGTGATATCAAACTGCTGTAATTGTGCAATATAGGTGTGCTCAGTGTGGGAGTTTAAAGGAGGACCTAAGACAAATGTGAGAGTTGCCCTTTTTATAAGTACTAGTGTCCTAATTGTAAACAACAGATGCTCCTCCAGGATACCAAGCCTGCTCTGGATGGTTTCATCACAATGGGTGGAAGAGATTTTTTTACAGAGTAAATGCAACCTTGGGTTTACTGTATCTGCTGGCATATCAGACTCACTTCCCCCCTCCCAAAATACTGTTTGAAAATAGTGTGTGTCTTATACACTGGTATATCTTACATGCCAGTAAATAGTATTTGCTAGTATATAGATGGGGGGTGTATTATATATGGGTGCGTCTTATACAACGGCAAATATGGTAGTTCATGCTGATGGTCAACCACCATTCTAGTTAGATTTCCTAACCTTACAGATTGGTTTACAAATTCAATTGAGATGAGATAGTTTTTCCATAATTACGTATTGTCACTGGACTTTCACACAGTCTCATTATTTGTAGCTTACTTAATATCTAGCAGTTTCATGTGGGTTCTCACAAACCAGTTACATTGATTGGAATCCAACATATTCATACCATCACCTCAGAGAAAGATCTCCAACTTGTCATTTTTGTTTTTTCATGCCTTGACTCACTGATATAATTCTGATCTCTGCAAATAGCTTCCTGCCAAGAAATCAGACCTTCCTGCCAAGAAAAAAAAAGCTTCTAAAAAAGAATGCAGTGTACTGTGAATACTCTTTAATGTCTTTCACATATTTCAGCCAGCAACTTAACAGAATTTGCAGCGTATGGAAAATCTTCAGAAGAAGCATTTGATGTTTGTGCAGTTTTAATCTTTCTCTTTTTCTTTGGCTCCTGTTATTGGTGTTTGTTTAGTGAATCCTTCTGTGAAAAGCAGCTCCTCCAAATTTGCAATTCCTTGGTCCATTCAGGTGCCAAATGATTTAGACCCAGTTATTTGGTATGTCTGTCCAAGATGGCAGAACAGAGACTCTTTTCAGGACTTGGTCTGAAACATCTGATAATTCTTAAAAAAAAAAAA
Organism: Ctenosaura bakeri; assembly: GCA_948474755.1. NCBI lineage: Eukaryota > Metazoa > Chordata > Lepidosauria > Squamata > Iguanidae > Ctenosaura > Ctenosaura bakeri. The sequence goes on from CAOLHI010005425.1 coordinate 22,621, forward strand.
AAGAACAATTTTTATATGAGATAACTTTGCAGCTATGTGATGTGATAATGTCTGCTTGCACACCCATGCATGTTCCGTGCAACAGACTCTTCCATACTTCTATCTTCTTTGTTTTCTTCTTTTAATCTGTAGTTATTAAATATATCTACAAATCATACTATCCATTGATACTTTAAAAGAGTTGATGGGCATTAGGTGCAGGTATTTATTGACTGAATGTATGGCCACATACAAATACTCCTATCTCCTGCCTATATTTGAGCTATTCTAGAAGTGGTAGCATGGAAAATAATATTTTTAGGAAGTTCCTCCTATATGTAGCAGGGACAGGCTGCTGAGCAGACCTCAACCCCACCTCAGGCCCAGTGCTTAACCCATTTGCTGTTCCCTCTAAGAAATGTGTCCATACTTTGGGCTTGAGACAGATTGTCATGTGACCACTAAGTTGTAAGGTTTCTGGATAAATATGTTATGTTATGCAAGTCCGTCACTAAAAATATGCAAGTCTCAAGTCAAGTTGGGTCAGTGTGTAATTTTTGCTGAGTCAAGTCCGAATCGAGTCACTGAAATGAGTTAAGTCTCACTTGAGTGTGAGTCTGTCGACTCAAGTCTACATCACTACTGCTAACAGCCTGATCCCGTGCTGCATACTATTGCAAAGGGGAGAGCACAAAATGGAAACCCAATAACATAATGAAGGGAGGAGGAAGGTATTCTCAGAAGCATGAAAACAAGCATTATTTATTTATTTAATTTTTATCAAACTTTTCTCCAAACATAGAACTCAAGGTGGCTTACAATAAGTTAAAACAAAGTACAGCTAAAAAAAAAGGAAGAAAACTATTAGTACAAAAGTTTTTTAAAAAAACAATTAAGCAATTATTCTATCTAAAACACGAAGTTAAAACAGATTAAAATACATTTAAAACATACTAAAAAAAAGATAAAAGTACAATACATCCCGTTAAAATGCCTAGTTGAACTGGGCATCTCCATATTCCAGTAGATTACAATTTTCAGTCGAGGACAAAAAACAGTCCCATTAAATAAACACACATGCACGCTCGCCCCTATTTGCACCTTAACTTTCCCACAAGATTGGAATTCAAGGCAGCATACAAATTGAAATGATTATGATACAGTTAAAAACATATAAAACATCAATGTTAAATTAGAACTAAACCTATTAACAATGGCTGGAATTCACAATAGCAGGTGCAATGTGTAACATAGAGTGCAATGCGTAACATCCTTAACTGTTTTGTATTCATGATCCCTACATATTCACAATTGTGGCAAGAAGGTGAATATGTAGGGATTGTACAAAAATATCCTCCAGTCCTGCTTTTTCGGGCAGCAGCTGCTGTGAGCAACTGAGCTCTGTTCTCCTGTTGACCAGGACACAGTTGACTGATGTTTCCCACCCCCTTCCTGCCAGCAGTCTCTGGATTGAGAAGGAATTGTGACATGGGATCTTCACTTTGATTGTCACATTGCAGATCACTGATGGGAGAGAGATGAAAATATCTGTCTCCTACATCCCTGTCAACAGGAGAACAGATCTCCATTCTTCACAGTGGTTTCTGCCCAGTAGAACAGGATTGGGGGAAGGGGTTGGGCCAGGAGATGTACTTAGTACTTAAGTAAGTAGCTGGTCTAGAATCTTGGACATAATTAAAACAACTTAAAACATATACTTAGTAAGGACAACAAGCAGTTTAAAAGCAGTGCAATTTAAAACAATGTAGCACCCTCTTAAAAAAGTCTTTCCCTTATAAAACCTTCAGTTCTAGAAACCTATCAGAATAAAAAGATATTTGAATGCCAACAGAAGGACAGCAAAGGGGGAACCATTTTACCCTCCCTACCGAGTGAGTTTTGTGGCAGCTGCTGAAAAAGACCTAGTTTATGGGTGGAAAAGTAGTGAGGAGTGTATGGATTTTGAGCAGAAAAGCAATTAGAGGAATAAATGTTAAGCAGCTCCATTCACCAGTTTCCTCTGTTCAATCTGGCAGCCTCCCTTGATTCCATTTGGTTTTAAAATCACAAGTAGGGAAAGGCTGGCGCTAGTTTATCCCCAAGTACCATTGAATGCAATCAGATTGGCTTTAAAGTGAGCATGCTTATGACCAGGCTGCATGGCTAACCTAAAACGTAGCAACTGGAATTTGGCATTATGGCAATTTTTTAAAAACTTGCATTGTTCCTGGTTGATTCCAGTTCCAAACGTTTCCCCTCTTGCCGTATGTGCTTTTGCATGGATTTTCTTTGGCAGGAACTGGGGGTTTTATCAAGAGAAGGAGATGCATTTGAGACACTGTGGAATAAGTGGCCAGGAGGAACAAGATTTTTCTTCTTCAAAGATGAAAATCTCACATGAATTCTTTTGCCTACCAGTTTTGTGAGCTGGATTGGCCATGATCCAGAAAACAATGTCAGATATATGCAAAGGTTTGCATGTGCTCTGTAGGATTTTACATACAACTTGCTGTATTTCAAACTAGTTTTGAAATTCTCCCTGATGTCAGAAATGCTCTGCTAAGTGAGTAACACACTGAGAGTTCCTTCAAAAACAAAAGCAGAAGATAAAAGCTTTGAAGAACTTGTGCAGTTTTCTTCTGCTGGAGTCATTGGCCACATGTTTCCTTGCAGTGAGGGCTAGAACCTTTGTGGTTTCTAAAAATTAAGCCTCATTCTTTTGGAATTCAGTTAATGCCATCAGTTTCTGAATGCTCTAAATAGCGCAACATCTAGCCATGAATTGCTATAGCTAGAGAGAGTTACTTTTTCCACTACCGTTCTGGATTGTGGGAATTGTAGTCCCCACTAAAGTAATTTTCCCCAGCTCTGCAAGAATACACATATGTAGGTCGGTTTGCTAAGACTGGAATTTCAGTGACCTTTTACTTGCTCTCCATGGAGAAGATTAAAATCAAAGAAACACATGGCTTTCATCCCTTTCTTGCCAATCTAAAGAGTGAAAACTTTTCAGATCTGTGGAAGGATGGATTGGGGAGCAGTAATTTCACTGCTACTAGCTGTGTCATGGAGGCTGTAGGATATTTTTTTGGAAGGTGTCAATATTTCCCCTGGCAACCCAGAAGGCGAGAAAGCAGAGTGATGGTTTGAATGACTGCCAACTCTCACAGTTGCAAATATTCTGTTAACACGCTCTTTGCTGAAACGGTGAGAATATCAGCTCAGTTTTATTAGAGAAATAACTCCACTTTCTCATGTTATGAAATCAGATGGAGAAACGTTTAACAGTAAGAGCTGCTAGGAAATTAAGAAATCCACAGTTAAAACCTCATCAGATGTTACCTTTCTTCAAAGTTGAAGGTGGCATGTTGAAGTCTTTCATCCACATAGTCTGGCCAGGGGCCCTTTCACACTTTATGATAATAACAGCATACTTTCACTTTAACTGCTATGACAACATCCTATGAAATCCTGAGGGTTATAGTTTAGGGGGGGGGATAATCAAGCTTTCTAGCTGAGAATTCTAAACATCCGTCCCCTAACTGCAAATCTCAGTATTCTTCAGGATCAAACTGTGGCCTTTAAAGTGGAACCGTAGCACTATAATGATGTAGTGTGAAGGGGCTCCAGGTAACCTGCCCTGCTAAGTCTACAGCTCAGGTGCTACTGATGAACTCCATTCTCTTTTTAAATGGTTCTTTACCTTTGATTTGGACTTCAGCTGGAGTGCCCTTCACATGGATGACATCTTCAAATAAAGAACTGTCCTCTGACTGCCCTTAAAATGGAGGATTAAGCTCTATAAATGGATGACACATGGCTCCACCGCTCAGATGTAGTGGCTCTCAAGGAGACATTTGTCCGGGACGTGTGGCAGAATTGTTCAACAAAGCAAAGTGCAGAGCTACCTGGCACATCTCTGTTCACCCTCCACGCACTCATTCAGTGGGGTGGATGTACCCCACATGGAAAAGAGAGAGAGATTTAGCATATAGAAAAGCAATTCTTGGTGTTCTGTTTTCTCATTCATTTTCCTTTCAGGGATCTAAATCTCTTGCGGAGCAGATTCCTTTCTTCAGTCCTTCCTTCTTCCTCTCCACCAATATGTGAATGATGGCTGAATGACTGCAGCAGCTATGCTGCTGTTACAGCCAACCCAATGGGTATATGTCTGGATTCCACATACCCCCAAATGACAGTTATGCAGAGTCCAGTCTCTATTTAAACATTTTCGTCACATAAATTGTGCTTCAGAGTACACAGGGTGTGCTTCTTGGCACATATCCACACTGCACAATTATTGCAGTTGATCCTGCTTTAACAGTCATGGCACCATCCTATTGAATCCTAAGGCTTGTAGTATGATAACTTGGAATATTTTGCAAGAGAGACCAGATCCCATCTTCTGAACAATAGCAGTAGAGCTCTCTAGCAGAGAATTCTAAGTACTCTTCCTCTAGGCATGTAGCTCCAGGGCAGGGAGAATGAAGGTATTTTCCTCCAAATGACAATTCTGCCCCTCAATGAAATTTTCTTTCAGTCCCTAAATTTGTAGCATTGTCATAATTTAAAACCTGAGCATTTAGAAAGAAAGGTTAGGCATCCACTGAAAAAGGGAGGCAAAGTTACCAAAGGAATGCAAATGCAGCACACGTAAGAGTTTTAGGTGTGAATGATTTGCAATGTTTCAGTACAATGCAAGAAACTGTGGGGAATGAAGGAAAAAACTCATTTTCGAGGGGCAAAACCCTAATTTTGCCCCTTCTGTTTCTACATGATGGGTATCTTGACCTGGATTTCTCAAACCAAACAGCACTACTCAGCAGCAACACATGAGATATGAAGAGTGGTGAGTGAGTGAATGAGTGTGAACATCCAATAATACTTGTCATATCTAGCTGTCAGTACAAATTCGACAGCCTGAAACCTAAGGGTAAAGGATCCGCAAAAGCCAAAAGGGACAGTATCTTTTCCTCCAATCAAGCAAGGCCTTTTGTGTGAGGAGGGGAACTATGTTATGTGTTTGTACTAGGCCCACAGAATCCATGCTCGGGAATAGGATGCACTGAATTGCAAGAATAGAGGGGAAAGGAAGAAGGAGTAAAAAAGGGGAAAGCTCAGAATCTATTCTTTTTTTCACTGTAACTGTTAAAACGGTGCAGAGCGACCTCCAACGGCAGTCTTCTGCACCGTGGAGTGGACTGAGGCGGACTACTTTTTGTAGTTCCGCACCTCAGTCCGCTCCGGAGTGACCGGAACTGGTCGCGTAGCATACTTTTTAAAAACTTCTTTTAAGAGGTTTTTTAAAAGTACGGAATGCGCGACCCCGTGTCACTCTGTCGCTGCGCTCCGGTGCAGATTTGCAGGCGCACACTAGTGCATGCCTGCAGATCTGCCAGGGGCAGGCTTTAGGCTGGCAAGCTTCTCCGGTTGGTGGAGAGCCTCCACCAACCGGAAGCCACCATTTTGGATGCCGGAGCAGTGCGGAGCGACGAGCTTGCACTGCTCCTCGTCCCAACGGATTCGCCCAGACCCACCAAAAAGCTGGTGAGTAGCGGCAGGCAGCATTTCCCTTGCCATGTGCAGAAAGGGTCTTAGGCCATTTCTGCATGATGACACTCCCATGTGTTATCCTATTGCAGTCCTGGCAGCGCCCCTGCTGAGAAGGGAGTTCACCAAGTAGGCTCCCCTCTGCACCTCACCGGCTCCCTGTGGAAAGGAGTATGGTGGCCCCGCCTCTTCCTTCCGCAGCATAGCTGGGCAGTTTCCATTGCTGCACTGGGGAAGGAAGTGCCTCCAGCGTGCTTCTGACCCTTCCATATGGCTGGAAAGGGCAAGAGCGCTGTGTGCTGCCAGGCACAAAACAGATTTTTTCCATTTTGCAAATACTGAGCACCTGCATTGCTTGGGGACAAGACAGTGGTGGGCCAGCAACAACATCATGCGGAAGCATGACCAGCCTACCGCTGCCATCCTGGCCCCCCAGTGGCACAGCTGCATCATGCAAAAATGGCCTTAGAATCCCCCAGCCAACAATGGCTGGAGATTCTACAAACTGTGACCCCCAAATTAATCTATCTGAAGTCTGATTTCCGTTATAATTTTAAAAGTGCAAGACATATCTCTGGTTGTAATTTGACCAACTTTTTTGGAGTAAATTCCATGAAAGATAGGAGACCTTTCTGCAAACTAGCTCACACAAACAATAGATTGTATGTATGAAAAATATTTGATCATTCTTTTATCATTATGCTCTGCTCCATCTTCTTGATTTATGGGCTAGGCTGAAGATGTGACTACTATGCATTATTATGGTTGATGTGGGATTTGAATCCTGCTCCTAGATTAGTGTGGAATCCACGCTATGAATAATCCAGAGCTGTCTTTTGTGGGGATTTTAGCTTATTTACCACCTCTAACACCAAATGTGGGAATCTCTGCTTATACTCCACTGCTGCCTATATCAAACATGGGGTTTTCATCCTTTATATGAAGGTTCCACCCTGTATCCCACCACTATATATATTTCAAGTGTGGAGTTTTCCACTCAGACAATCACACCAGTGCCACCAACTGTGAGGATTTCTCTCAGGCAATTGCACCACTCTGATCAAGTTTGATGGTGTTTACATTTAACTCATCAAATGGGAAGACTTCACAGTGTTCACTGCAAACAGTCATTGTGAGGGCTTTCCGAGATTCCCACCTCTGCAATATGTAAAGACTTCCTCCTGTTCCCCCTTTTGTGACACCTATTGTGAGATCAGTCTAAAAGCCCTTAAGGTTCTTATGAGGGTTTATACCACTTTTATTCCCAGCAGGACACCAGCCTTCCATCTTTAATGCTGCTACCAGAGATACTTTTTCTGAAACACACATCTCGGAATGATAGTGATTCAAGAGGCCAAAAGTGTGTGTGTGTGTGTGTGTGTTTATTTATTTATTTATTTATTTACGGAAGTTAAACGTAAAATAGCAGAATGAATACATGAATGAATATATATATATATAATTTGTTGGAAGCTGCCTTGAGTCCCACTCCAGGAGAAAGGTGGCATAGAAAATGAATGAATAATGAATGAATGAATGAATTTGAAGCACCATGCTGTCTCCTCTCAGGCTAACATACAACTCAATCTTCTTTTTCTCCCTCCAGCTCTTCTCTCACTCAAAATCCTCTTAAGCACATTTCCATCTGCACTCTTCTCAAACGCCAGGCAACACTGACCTCCCCTCAGACTCAAACTCTAATTGTCATTCACCCACTGTTCCATGAAAATTTCCTAAAACAGTCTACCAATTAGCAGCAGCTTCAACACTCCATTCTCTCCCTGCTCCCAATAGCTACTTACCTCATTATTATTCTTATGTGTTATGTGTGTTATTATGTGTGTATCTGTGTGTGCTTTCAAGTTGCCTGTTTACTTATGGTGATCCTATGCATTTCATAAGGTTTTCTTAGGCAAGGAGTACAGTGCGCCCTCTGCTGGTATGAGCTCTGAACACAGACATGTGACTCATGCAAAGCCTTGTGTCTCATTATCGTCAATGGACACAGTAAACACATGCATGTTGCATCCATTGACAGTAAAGGGATTGAACATTTTCCTTTTCTTGTTTTATGTGAGGGTTCCTGGAACAGAACCCCTGCATATACAGAGGCTCACTGTGCTCAAGTGGTTTTGCCAGTTCCTTCCTCTGAAACGTAGCCTATAGCACCTGGTATTCATTGGCGGTTTCCCATCCAAGTATTCACCAGGACTGGCCCTCTGTATAGCCCCCAAGATCAGACAGGATCTGATGCCATAAGTCAGGCAACAATTTTAAATACAAAGCCATGATATCACATACTTCCCCCCTCCTTTCCAAGCATAGTATATTTCTTATTCCCAAAAAGTATACACAGTGTCCAAAAGTAGAATCGTAGAATCGTAGAGTTGGAAGAGACCCCGGGGCCATCCAGTCCAACCCCCTGCCATGCAGGAACACCCATCAAAGTATTCCCAACAGATGGCCATCCAGCCTCTGCTTAAAAACCTCCAAGAAGGAGACTCCACCAGACTCTGAGGCAGCATATTCCACCGCCGGACAGCTCTGACTATCGGGAAGTTCTTCCTGAGATTCAGGTGGAATCTCCTTTCCTGCAGCTTGAATCCATTGCTCCTTGTCCTAGTCTCTGGAGCGGCAGAAAACAAGCCCGCTCCCTCCTCAACATGACATCCCTTCAAATATTTAAACATGGCTATCGTGTACCCTCTTAACTTTCTCTTCTGCAGACTAAACATATCCAGCTTAGTAATCTTGGGTTCTCTCCCCGGGGAGGAGTGTTCATAGAGACGTCTCCAGGAGGCCAGCCTCTGCACCAAACCTGGAACAGCCATTAGTAACTACACTTTCCCTCTTCTTCCACACTTTGATCCATACGGAGTCCACTGATCAGTCTTTTTCTTGCACACAATGAATGGTAAATTTTTTGAAAAAGTAAATAGTAACCATTTCAGTATCCATGATCCCTCTTCCTCATATTTTGTTACTATCAACAATTTTCAAAAAGTGTTTCTTTACTTTTAAAAAAATTATTTACTTTCTTGCTAGTTTTTGAAACATCAGAATACTACAAGTCTCTGGCCTGTGTTACAAAACATACTTTTGTTGTGAGGCCATGTCCCTATTACATAAAATTAACTAAAACACAGTTATAATTACATCCCCTAAAGAATGAATTAATTTTTAACTACAGTGCCCCTAACAGCATGAGCAGTAGTGATGATGGCTGTTGGTTTTTAGGAGCAATAATAATAATAATTAAAAAAGAACAACAACCAAAAACCCTCCAAACCACATCCACCTACCAACCCTCCATTCCCCCCCCCCAAAGATTCTGAGTTTTCCCTCGTTACATTTCGGCTGCAATCATGAAATTATGAAATTCATGGGGTCACCATAAGTAAACAGGTGACTTCTTTGATTACGGCTGTAATGTAACTTAATTGTGCCTTTAGTATTGCAAAAATGAACCAATTGCAGGTAATTTGTTTCTGGTTAGCTATTTCCAAGCTCCAGTTGTCTGACATTACTGATATGAAATTCTGATGCTTCTGAATTCTCCACATTCCACACAGGTCCATGACCGCCTTGATCGATATTGCTGTGGCTTCCAGCCAGACTCTTCTGAGCCCTGTGTTCAGGAAATGCTCCATGAGAAATGTCGAAATCCTGCAGAGCTGGTCTTGGTTCATATCTTGGTATGCTGTTTCCCAGTGGTTGACTTTGTTTCTGTTCTAGCCTCAGTGCTTGATGACCTGGCATGCTCATGCTTGCCTGCATTTCACTGTATTTCTCTGCTAGTGAATAGGGTAACATGTCAGAATGAAATGTTTGACATGAAAGAAAGTAATTGAAAAAGACAGGTTTAAGGTCTGTCTGAGAGTGTAAGAGACTCCTGCTGCTAGCAGTGTAAGGCATAATTATATAAGGTAAGTAAGAATCCAGCCCTGAGATAGGAAACATTATTTGGGGGGAGGGATTTTAGCTCCCAGAATCCTCCAGCCCTTGGCTGGATCAGTTAGAGAGTTCTGGAAGTTGTAATTTCTCCCAAAGAAATTGTTCCAGGCTCTGATCCTGCCTCAAACTTTGAGGTTTGAATACATTGGCTGACAACCTGTTAGTAACATATACAAGTCTAATTCCACCTTATACTTAGATATGTATTTTTTGCTCATTACAAAGGTTGGTATTCCCTTTCTTCCTTGATGGCAACAAAAGCCTCCCCTAAGACCTACAGTTTTTCTGCAATAGCCCCCCTACATGTCAGTTCCCTGTCTGTGGATGCAGACCAGTGACATCATCTACTGAGTCCCTTCTGAATCTTGACAGAAAGTGTTATCAGTCTGTGCCTGGCTCTGGGGCATAGTGAGATGCTTCTCTGATCTTTCCACTCTCCACTGACCACAGAATGGCTGAGAGTGGGGCTATTGCAGTGACACAGTGAGTCCTGGGGCTAGTGACAGGGGAGCCATAGCAGAATTCCACATACAGAATTCTTATGCCATATTCACCCATGTAGGATCTCAGCCATTTTATCAATTTGCACAGAGCAATGTTTGGAGAGAGTGGGATGCACACATAAGGGCAGGGATAGGAAACAGCTGGCCTGCAACTCTCATAATCTCTCAGCACTTTTTTGAAGGTGATAGGAGTGAAAATTCAATCAATAAATTAATCAGTCAATTAATCTGGTCACAGGTTCCCTAATCCTAGCATAAGGATGTTATTAGGTGGTTTCCTATGTGTACTTTTTCCAAAAAACCTACTACCCTCCCCACAAAAAAACCCATAATATTCTGGTGAATGGAATTCTTCAGTGGATTATAACAAGAGTGGATAAGCTATGGTGCTTGGGGTAAATTTATTTTAATAAAGCAGGCATCCTGCCAGTTTCCCTTACAGTAAAACTCAAGGCAGTATATAATTGCAAGAGCCCAGATCTTGGAAAAGTTCCTTTTGTTTAACCATTGCAGAAGTCAAAACGCTCTACGCATGATGACCAAAAACCCCCACACTCACTTTTCCTCAGCTGCAGCCCTCTGAACCCATTTCCTGGTTGGTGAAGAGCAAGGGAAGAAGCAGGGTACTTTCCACTCATTTCCTTCCAGCTTGATAGAGAGCAATGACATTATCTGCAGGGACCTCTCAAGGAATCCCAGAAGTCCCACAGAAGCCTGTCACTGTGCATCCAAGCACAGCAAAATAGCTAGACTCTTGTCTACTGCTCTCCCCACACTTTACTAATCAGGAAATGGCTGGGGTGGAAGACCTGCAACTAAGAACAGTGGTGGTAGCGAGTGTTGGACATGAGGCTATCATAGCTACGGGCCTTTCTGCAATGTATGATTATAGTGCTATTATTCCACTTTCAACATCCTATGGGATCCTGGGATTTGTAGTTTAGAGAGGGGCATTTACAATTCTCTGCCAGAGAACTCTTTGGCCTTAGTAAACTACAAACCCCAGAATTTCACTGGATGTTGAAAGTGGAATAATAGCACTGTAACAGTGTAGGACAGGAATGGCCTAAGTGGGAAGAGGAGAGAGAAACTGGGGCATCTTAAAAGCAGCTGAAAAAGTGGAAAGACAGAGGTTTGTTTAATTGGGATGACCCCTGACAAATTGGGACAGCTGGAAAGTAGGCTATTCCTCACACACACACACAAATGCAAAAATGTTTGGGAAGTCTTGGGAATCCTGGGGTTTGCAGTTTAGGGAGGGGCATTTACAATTCTCAGCCAGAGAACTCTTTGGCCTCAGTAAACTATAAACCTCAGAATTCCACAGATGTTGAAAGTGGAATAATACACTATAACAGTGTACTGCAGAAAGACCCTACGTCTTGTAGCTACATCTCCTGATGCAGGATCATAGCCTTAGACTTTTTTGATCCATTATGTATTGGAATTAAAAAGAAATCCACTCATTGGATGAGCCCAATGTTAATATAATATTTATTCAAGTTTTGGAACCCTGTTAATGGCAATTAGTGGACTCTTTATACCAACAACTTCACTTGTGGAATGGAGTAGGTTCTGACAGGTTTGAATAACACTCAAAATCTCAACAGTGTCAACACAGAATTCTTTTAAAGGAAGACGATGCAGGGAACAATACATTTGAGAAAACCCACCCAAAATAATCCTAGCTCTGAAAGTCCCATCATCCTCATGCCTAGCTAAAAGCCTCATCTGTGTTTCCAAAAACTCTCACCAGACTTGAACAATGTTCCCTAATCCTCCATGATCTCATTTTTCTTGCTTTTCTACAGTCTGAGACATTGCTGAGAAACATACAACCCTGAATGTGTTGAATAGTAAAGCAAAAATACCCAAATCACATAAACACCCATGCTCTCATTTTACTGCCAAGTTTCACTCTTCTTTTCCAGATCCGGAGGAGCAAACCTTCTCACTTGGTGTTTATTGACAATGCAGGCAGGCCTCTCCACCCGGAAACTAAACTTAATTTCAGGCTTCTGCAAGGCATAGATGGGTAAGATGCATGGTAGGCAAATGTTATGAGAAGAAGTCTGCAAGTTTCGTGACCTAAATGTTCTTAACAATATTTCCCAATAATAATAATAATAATAATAATAATAATAATAATAATAATAATAATAATAATATTGAGTTGAAACCAGACCTATTCATACACAAAATGGGTCCATCAGACTGGGAAAACTATTGCACAAGGAGGTACTGGATAACACCTTGTGAAATATCAGGTAAGGCTCCTAAACTAGCGTAGGCCCTTTTCGCACATTACTTTTCTTCTGGAGCCATCACATGGCGATCCTGGGAAAGCCTCTCCCGGGAGGGAATCACGTCTACTGCGCTCTCCCTCCTCACCGGCTGCCTGCTGGATGGGGGAAGCGCGATGGTTCAGCTCCTCCCTTCTGCAGTGCAGCCCGGCAGTTTTCCAGGCTGCGCTGGGGGAGGAAGCACAGACATTGCACTTCCTGATGGTCTGCACAACAGGTAAGTGTGGGAGGGATGTGGGAGGACTCCGCAATCGCAGGTCATGTTCTGGAGAAACGCAAACATGATTTAAGCCGTGATTGCAACAGGATAGCTATGGGATGGCCATGGGATCGCAACAACGTCATGCAGAACCATCGTTGCCATCCCGTGGCCATTTCATGTTGGAGGTAGTGTGCAAAAAGGGCCATAATCTCCAGTTAAACTAGTGTAACTTATAAAGAGGATTCTGCATGTAGTCAGAATTTGTTTTCTTATCAGAGAGATCATGCCCCCCACACAAAGCAAAATCGCATAACCTTACACTCTTGTCTTCATTGCATAGAATATTAAAATGTTAGATATCTAAATGTCTAAAGGATCAGAAGTATGATAGTTTTGTATGTTCTAAACACCATAGCTTCTGTATTTGAGTGATGATTCTCCCTTTCTTTCCTTTTTAATGCTCATCATCAGGTTTCCCAAGACAGCTGTGACTGTGTTGAAGTCAGGATGTTTACAAAACCTGCTTTTACAATCATTGTATGTTGATCAGGAATTCTGGGAAAACCAGGGTGGATCTGAAGGACTTAAGCGTTGGCTTCATACCATTGACAGAAGAGGGCAGATCTTGCTTCGGTATATTCAAGAGCACAACCTGACTGTCGTCAAAGACTCCTTGCTTTAGATTTTGGCCACAAAGGTGAGGGAGTCCCTTGCCTAAAAGGAACACTGAGCCCTGTGGGTAAAAGTACCTTAGCACTTAAGATACCAGCAAGTACACCTGCACTTGACTTCTGTCATATGTGAATTCAGAAATAAAAATAAACGTGAAAAATAATGGTCTGACTGTGCCTATGGGTTTGTTGTATGTGTATTCAAATAGATAAGGCTGTCATTCACATTACATTAACATCAATATTCTAGAATAAACATTCCCAGGGTTTTGTTGATGTAGTTCTCTTCTCTTCCACTAAATAGTGGAAAGAGAATTTATAAATCGGATACTATTCTAGTCCATCACGCTATACCTGGTACTGGTCTAAATAAATTCCCTTCCACTGCTTGCAATAGGAAGGATTCCCTACCTCCCTAAGCAATGAAAAATACTAATAAAGAGGGAACAAATAATGTAATTGGCCCCATTGTTACTTCCACCTTACCACTGAGACCCCAGTGAGAAAAATGTGAGGCTCCAACACAGGAGCACGCTGTCTGAGAACATAAGATTGTCCTGTAAGTTACTGTGGATCCAGCCATGGGTACTAACAATTAGGGATGTAATTCTTTGTTGGATTAATTCTTAATGGAAATAATGGGTAATTTTAGCAATTTTTTCCTGTTGCAAGAAAGTCTTTGAAAACTGTGGAGTTTCAAAGGCTATTAGCATTTGAGGTCTTATTCTATGCAAAATTTGCATACAGACTTTTTGCACAGAAACTGGCATTTTATGCACAGCATAAAAACAGCATTTCCTGCATAGAATTTTTTTTTCTGTTTAAAAACACACACATACAGATTTTGTGCAGAATAAGTTCTGAACTGCAAAGATTATTGCCAGTCATCCAGGATTCTTCTCATCAGTGTTTCCTGATATTTGAGAAATGTGTTTTGGGCCATTTTTCAAATGTTCTTTCCATCCCTAGTAGTAATTCATCAAAACCTTGAACAGTTACTTTTTTGGACTACAACTTCCAGAGCCCTCCCAGCCAGCATGGTTACTCTGGGAGGCATAGTTCCAAAAGGCACCATTTGCCAACTATAGGATTCATAATGAATACATGTTGTGTTGTTGACCCTTTCCTGGCTTCTGTGAAGATTGGTGGCCTGTGGGGGTGATAGTACAGGGGCTTTGACATTTGTTCTCTTCTGAGTTGTGTGGAAAGCACCAATCTTGTCATATTGAGCCTAGTCCTTTACTTCCATCTCCTGCTAATGTCATGGTGACTAGATATACACACATACACAATTTCACTTTCCATTCCATCTTCTTAATATGAAATTATATTTATCAAAATTGATTTTTGTAATTATGTTATTTTGATCATCACTGGTTTATCCCATTCTTATTAGTTCTGCCCTGATGTTTCTTTAAAAAAAAAAAACTCTTCCAAGTCTTTGCAAAGACATTTTTTGGGAATGTGATTATATTACAGAACAGGTTCTTGTTTATCTAGTGGGATGGCTAATTTAACATAATTCAATGAACACAGAATGGGCTCTTGTATAAGATTTAATTGAAACATTTCATTAGTTATCCACATCACCATTTTCAAAAATATAATTGCTTTCCCACACCACATGTAGACAAAGTCACTTTTTAACTCACTACTAAACAAGAACTTACTGTCTCCTACTTTGTAATTACTGTTATGACTTTTCCAATTTCTCAGATGTCATTGTATGGCCATCTTATAAAAAGAAGCAAAGATAGCTATGTTGGTCCATGAGAAGAAAAGCTCCAAGATCAACAGTAAGGTATTACCTTTAGTATGACCAGTCAAAATGTCACAAAAGGAATCACACACTTTTGTGACATTTTAGCTGGTCTTTGTAAAAGTTCTGCCAAATGCTGATTTTCACCTCTTATAGCAGTTTTCTTTGTAATTTATATTGGCAAAAGGCCACCATTGTCATAAATAAATGTACTTTCAAATCACCTGTCAACTTACGGTCATCCCATGAATTTCATAAGATTGTCTTAGGGAAGAAGTACTCAGAGGTGGTTTGCCATTCCCTTTCCACTGAATATCCTCTAATATCAGGATGAAAGACTGTCATGTGGAAGATGCAGTCAAGCTTGTTTTCAGATGCTCCAGAGGAAAAGACATTGACTCAACAGATTCAAACTGCAAGAAAGGAAGTTCCAATTGAAGATTTAGGAATAACTTCCTGATGGTAAGACCTGTTCAACAGTAGCATAGACTTGGAAGGTGATGGATTTCCCTCTACTGGACCATCTTAAGCAGAGGTTTCAAGGCCACCTGGCAGAGGCATTGGACTAGATGCCCTCTGATGCCACTTCCAATTCCACAGTTCTATGATTCTCTGATAATCAAAGGCATCTACTGTAGCTTAGCTAGCAGCATTTGCAGATAACTCTAGCTGGGACCTTCCACACTTCTACACACACTGAGAAAATGCTTTTGGCAAGCTTCAAAATGATTGAATTCTGCTGTTTTTGATCACATAGTTCAAATGAGACATCTTCCTATAAACTCCTTCCCCCTCCCATCTCATTGCTAGTGATTCTCTTTTAACAGAGTGGTGTAGGTGTGGCTAAGTGTAACAGTGAAATGTTTTGGCAGCTCAAACCTATCAGGTCGTTCCATACTTTTCTGTTATTCTACGCTCTCAGTTCATGAGCTCATCCATACACCAAAGTGTGTCAACATCAGGTCATCTCATACAGCAGACTGGCATCTCCATTGTTTGCCCTCTTCATCTTGAAACAGCTTTAGAAAACCTCATCTTAAAACTGCTTTTCCCTTTCCTTCATCACTGTTGGTTGCCATGGAAATGATTAAGATGACTTATCCTGGAAGGCAGCCATCAAGAGCTAAAGAACCTTTACAAAATAAATATCCTATTTTCATGTAAATCATTTCTGGTCATAATAATGAATCAGGGGAGAAGGTGAGAAAAGCAAACTTGACACTGTCAACACAAGATTGCCACTGCAAATGACAGCCAATGTTATCCATTTTGTGTTGACATTCCATTAAAAGTCCAATGCTGCTTGTGACAAGTGCTAGGCAATTGGTGGGTAAATTATTTTTTCCAGCATCAATATTCCACTATAGAAAATATTTCTTTGGAAAAAAAATTAAATGCAAGAAAGGGGAAAAAGTTATTTTCATTTGCTCAACCACTCCTGTTTTTAAGATTTTTTTTCAGCCACTCCAATTTTCCACACGGTAATTTGACCCTTTGAGAGCTTCATTAAGTTCAAATGACTTCAAGCAAAAGGAATAATAAACTCCAGTTTCCGTTTCATGCTTGCCTCCTTCATGTTCACTCAAGTGGAATCTACACTATGAAATGTGGAAGGAACTATTAGCTATTCATTAGAAGGCACTTTATGAGTCAGATCACAAAAAAGGGCTGTGGGGGTTACTGGGTGAGTCATTGACCCTTCGTTACCATTATTAACTTAAATGGATTAAGAATACATTCTCATAAATTAGACCAGGATTCAAATTCCTGCTCAGCCCTGGAAACCCACAGGTTGATCTAGGGCAAGTCACAATCTCTCATCCTCAGATGAAGGCAAGGCTTACCCTTTCTAAACAAATCTTGCCAAGATTCAGGTTCAGCTCAGGGTCACCATAAATCAGAAACGACCTGAAGGCACAAAACAACAGCCACAACAACTACAACAACAAGAGACAAATAAATAACTAAAAAGTAACTGGTCACCATACTGAGAAATGTTTTACCCTAATTCCCTTTGATGATACCAATATAATTTGTGTCTGGCATTCAGGAATGCTTATGAAACTGTTTATAGATAAGAAGAAATCAAATATGATAGAATTTCTCAACAGTTCCCAGCTCTTCACACAAGGGACATGATTCTAAGTCAGTAACATTCATCAAGCCCAATGTCATTGAGAAGAAAATAGAAGAAGAGAAACAAAATTCTCAGCCTCTAAATTCTTGGAGCCAGTTCACTCAGTGATGTCTGCGATGTCTCAGGCCAACTTTACACTTAATATTACTCAGTTTGTGGTACAAACTGGTCAAAATTAAGTTTTTCCAAGGCCCTTAATTTGAGTTAAAGAGATTTAAGGTGTAGCTTTCCCACTGAAACACATGGAGTTGGAAAATTGTTAACTATGGGTGGATCATGACCTGTGATGCATTCCCAAAGATGTTCATATGTAAGTTTGGAGACAACATTTATTGCTACAAAAGTGCTCTGCCATGGCTCATCTATTATCAAGAAGACAGTAGAGTTCTATCACAGCAGAGCTTTTATCTTTCATAGATGTAAAGAAAACATCAGACTAATCTACATCCATTAGTTTTTATGCCTACTGCTTCTATGTCATGCCTGCATTTTTATAGACTTTTAAATATTACCATTATTTTAAAAGATACCAGGAAATATAATATAGGAGTTCAGCAACCAGCCACAAATGAGAACCAGGGCTTGAAAGAAACAAACATAAGGGGCAAATTAGGGACACTTGGAGAAAACCAGATGTGAAGAGAAGTAGAAATTGGTGCAGTAGGAAAAGATAGATGTGGTTAAGAAACTGCCTAGCTATGCATGTTTTCTAATCATATAGTTTTAGCTGTTACAATGTGACGGAATGTTTTGGAAGAAAACACTTCACACAGGGCATGGGAGTGTGTAGTACTGGGAAAGGACACAAGAAGTAAGTGAGGCTGGGTTTCCAATGTGCTCTTTGCTCTCTCATATGTCTGTTACATACTCTCCAAGATTTAACAGATGAAGACTGGGCTGCATGTGGCCATGCAACATCAGAGCATGATCAAGATGGCAAAAATTATAAATGAGGAAGAACACACAAGCTAGAAGAGGCTGCAGCAGTTTGCTTGTGCCTGAGTCTACTCCACCCCTCCTCTTCTCTTTCCCCTGCGAGTTGAGTCCAAACTATTTTTGCACATTGAACTCAGTTTGCAGTACCTGAAGTAAGCTGAGGACAAAGGGGAAAAGTGGGAGGAGGAGAGACGGAAACTGGGACATTTTAAAAGCAGCTTAAAAAATGGAAGGACAGAGGACTGTCTCTGCCAAATTAGGACAGTTAAAGGACATGATATTATTATGGCCGTGTGTATCATTTCCTGATGCCTAGCATTGGTACAAGTGTCTCAGGAGGACATAAAGTAATGTTGCAGGACCAGAAACCATACAGGTATACCTAATAAGGGCTACATTTAGAAAACCTGCCTCCTTAAGTGTTACATTAGCACTAAAGGTTAGTGTTAGCCAATAGTTCCATAGATTTTCTCAGGCTTTTGATTGTATTAGTGATGATAATAGCTGGCACTAACAGCTATTGCCTGGCATTCTGGAGGTAATTTATACTATTGGTAGATGATGCTTGAAAGAACCTCTCATGAATATGGCATAGCATGGAAACAGTGGCCCTAGAGACGAATGGATGTAAATTAATCAGCTACTTTATTTGCATCCAACAAAGAAAGAGATAAAGCTCCCACAGTGATGGATTTTCTTCATTAGTTAGGAGAATGCCTAAGGTAGCAAGGCTGACATCCTTGCCTTCACGTGGTTAGGCAAACAGTTCATCAAAAGAGTCCCAAATTGTCAGGAAACGAAATAGATTAATGATCAGCAAAGGGAAGGCTGCTGAATTCTATGTCTTAAATTGCTGCTAAAGAGAGTGTTTATTTTGTAACGTCATGTGCACACACACACACACACACACACCAACTACCCCAAAGACGCAGGCTACATTTTCCAGTCATGCTAAAGTTGTTATCATTATTTAAGTAAATAACTGGCTAAAAATAAAGAGAGAGAGAGAGAGATGGGGAGAGAGAGAGGGGGAGAAAAGAAATAGTGTGTGCATATGGGGCCTTGAAGAAGGATTATTCATCTGATTACAAATCAGACTAGTCATTGTTTCCAAAGGAGCTGTTCGTCTAAAATAGCAAGGAACACAAAACCAGAAGTGGGATCGCTAATAAATATTCTTATATTTACTTGTTCTTATTTTCTTGCTCTTATATTTGCTTGCTCATTATTTTGCCTTCCTTACTTTTTAATTATCCCAATTTGGCAGCCCCAATTAATCTTGACACCCCATTTTTTCAGTTGCTTTTAAAACGTCCCAGTTTCTCTCTGATCTTCCTCTTTTCCTGCACTCAGTTAAGTTGGAGGGATTTTATGTTGTTTGCCACCTCGATCCGTGTGGATAGGCGGGATACAAATAAATATTATTATTATTATTATTATTATTATTATTATTATTATTATTATTATTATTATTATTAGAGGAGAGGAAGAGGCTGAATTTTGTCTTTCCCAGTAGTCTCAGGCAAAAACAAACTGCTGTAGTCTGTCCTAGTCTGTGTGTTCTCCCTCATTAACAACATTTGTCATCTTCACCACACTCTCAGATGTGTCCGTTTTCAGCTGTGAAACGTTGGAGGGTATGGCATTCTGCATAGAGTGAACTGGCCTCTATCTCTATGTTGAAAGTGAGGCCTAGCCCAAGACTTCCATTTTAAAAAAAAAATTGCTGGGGCAGATGGGAATGGAATCCCTTAGCATCTGGAGGGCCAGGGGTTCCTCTCTTGTAAGAGAGATCTTGCACCTTCCTTATTTTGGACACCTGCCTTAATTACAAGAACAGTACACATCTGTACTTTCCTTCCAATTTCAAATTAATTAGTTTTCTGTATGCTGAAGTTCCCCACCACTTCCTGCTCTTAGATTCTTTCCCAACTACACAGATAAAATAGCCCTGCAAATTCAGGAACCACTCTTTTCTTTGCTAGTCATCTTTTTCTGTTGTAAGCATTTGTTCTTTGACAGGCCTCCTGTGTCCATGCTAAGGACGAATACAGTGTGGACTCATTTTCTCTGCTCTCCAGCTGATGTCCTTCCCAATTATACTTGTCACCAGATACCAAAAAAGAGGAACTGTACTAAATACTTCCTCTTAACATATTAGCACACAAAGTTCTTTTTAGCAGCTAACAGGTGTTGGAAGTGTTCACCACTTAAAGCATTACATGTTTGGGGACATTATTTATTGGGGAGACTGCAGAATATTATGTCTGCATCAGTGTAGTACCTCAGTGTAAGGCCTAAATACCTTAGTTACCAAATTCTGTCTGACCTTGGAAGCTAAGCAGGATCAGCTCTGATTACTACTTGGATGGGAGACCACCAATAACTATGAGGTGTTGTAGGATAAATTTCAGAGGAAGCTATTGGCAAAACACCTCTGAGTATCCCTTGCCAAAGAAAACCCTATGAAATTCATGGACTTGTCATCAGCTGACTGGTAACACAAAGGCACACATATACACATAGTGTTTCAACAAGATTCCAGCTTCTATATGTTCTGATTGCCTCTTCCAAATCTATGGTAATGTAGAAAAAACAAACAAGCAAAAAATATAAATTAATCACTGAGTCTTCCAACCAAATGGTAACAATAGGTCCAACAGTTATTACACGCAGATGATGCACTATGTTTTTTAAAAAAAATGATAAATAATGTTGCCAGATTTCAGGGTCTGGCCCCTCTTCTTCAGTCTACAGGCAAGGGAAAGGAATCTCTGGATGTGAAGACTGCCTAGAAAAGTGAGTATGCATGTATTTAATGTATTTGTTATACGTGATGTTTTTGATTCGAATGGCATACTCTGCGCAGCTGTACTGGACGCTTAACCTGTCGTGCTTAATGATATCATTAGGGGCCATTCCTTGTAATCAGCCTTATAACATCATCAAGGCCCACCTTGTGATGTCACACGTCCCTGAGTCTCAGGTTTTGGCCTTGAAATCTTAGGACTTGGGATAGAACTGACCTGGCAACCCAAACAAAGATAAATGCACAAAGATCATAAAAGCAGTAGCTTTGGACAATTAAAACTAATACATTAATGGTATAGATGGATGAGACTTTTACTTTGCAACCAGATGATGCCATGGTATAAAGGAGAATGTCTCCTGGGCAGACATTGTCATCTTCAACTAACCACCCTACCGTGTTTTCTCATCACTTTTTCCAACTTTTTACTTCCCATCAAACAATGGGTAAAGGAAAAAAAGATTCAAAAAAGGAATGGATACTTTTTAAGTGTTAGGGGTAAAAGCATTCCACCTAGGAACAATATGCTAAGAACTGCAGCAGAGTGTCTCAGTGGAAGATAATTGGTGAAGAACCATTGATTAAATATCCCCGCATCTGCACAGACAGTGGCCTCTTGTGGGAAAAGTTGTTACTGCAATTTTTGGTTTACTGTCCTAATTGACACTGCTCATCCAGAACAAGGAGGGCTGGGTAGAGAAACCTACCATTGAGGTAATCATATTCAAACAACACAACCCCAATAACCCAGTATGCTGTAAGCCCAACACTGTAAAATTTGTTTGCAGATAACGTGCCTTGCAGATAATTTCCTATTTCAAAAAACAGAGGAAGGACCACAGCCCTTTCCGCACGGCATTTTCCATGTGAAAGGGCGCCTGGAGCGTCGCGCGATTGTGAGGAGTGATCTGCATGACGCACTCACAATCGTGCAATGCTCCAGGGGCCAGCAGGCGCCGATTGCGCCCCTTTTCATTTTCAGCTAGAAGCCGAAAATGGTGGGTGATCACGCATTGCTCCCGGGCCCCACGTGCACTTACCTGGCGTGTGGAGCGTCTGGAGCCACCCCAGTCACACTTCCTGACCCAGTGCAGCCTGGGAAGATCCCAGGCTGCACTGCGGAAAGAAGAGGTGGGGCTCTCGTGCGAGCAGCCAGCTCGTGAGGAGCCGAAGGACCCCGGACGTGAGAGCCTCTCACCAGAGGCTGCTCGTGCGATCCCCATACCCCAGCACTGGAAGAAGGTAAGGTGCAGAAAGGCCCACGAGGTTTGGCAGTTTGGGACTTGATCTGAACCTATATAGAGGAATTGGTAATTAGAACGGAAGTGGTTTCTACTTTAGAGGAGAGTGACCATGTAATGCTAGAATTCACAATTGTGAGACAGGTCAAAGAAGAATATAGACAAAAAACAGACCTTGGATTTCAGGAAAGCTGATTTTAACAAGTTCAGCATATTACTGGGTAAAATGCCATGACTAGATGTGATAAACAAAAGAGACATCCAGCAAGGGTGGGATTTTTGAAGAAGAAATTGCAAAAAGCACAATCACAGACAGTCCCATGGGAGAAGGAAAAAGGGAAACATTTGAAAAAGCCAATGTGGCTGCACAACCAACTTAAGAAGAAATGAGAAGAGAGAAAAAAGAGTATACATATATACAGAATGGAAGGACGGACAAATCACCAAGAAAGTGTACAGATGTGTAACCCAAGCTTGCAGAAATAGTATAAAGAAAGTTAAAGCTCAGAATGAAATGAGACCTGCTAAGCAAGCAAGGAGCAACAAAAAAGGGGTGGGGGTAGGGGTTGAGTTACATTTGAGGCAAGAGAATGACCAAGTGAGACTGCTGTTCAGTAAAGATGGTAAAATCCTAACAGATCACAACAAAAAGGCAGAACTGTTTAATACATATTTTGCTTTAAATTTTTCCCACAAAGGGAACTGTTTACTTCCATCCAGCAGCAGAGGCCTCAGCAAGAGAACTAGATTGCAAATCAGGATTGACAGGGAGTTAGTCAGAAATCACCTAACTAACCTAAAGGAGCTCAGATCTACAGGGCCAGACGAACTGCATCTCAAAATACTGAAGAAACTTTCTGATATACTCTCTGAGTCATGTGCCATCGTTTCTGAGACATCTTGGAGAACAAGTGAGGTGCCAAAGGACAGGAGAAGGACATACACTGTCCCTTTTGTCAAAAAAGCAAGATCCAGAAAACTACAAAACAGTCAGCCTGATCTGACTACCAGGAAAAATATTAGAGCAGATTATACAGGATCTGTCTGCAAGTATCTTGAGGACAGTGCAGGGATCAGTAGGAGACAGCAGGAGGTTGTCAAGAGCTAATCCTGCCAAACTAATCCCGCATCTTTTTTAAAATCAAGTTACTAGTCTAACAGATGGTGGGAATGCTGTGGATGTCATTTATCTTGATTTCAGCAAAGCTCCTCCATAATATTTTGATTAGCAAACTGATTAAATGTTGACTAGATGGGAACACTATCAGATAGATCCATAATTGGTTAGAAAACCATACTCAAAGAGTCATCATCAATGGTTGCACTTAAAATTGGAAAGAACTCACAAGTGGGTGCCACAGGGCTCTATCCTGGGGTCATTAGTCTTCAACATTTTTATAAATGACATAGATAATAGGTTGGAGGGGATCCTTATCAAGTCTGCAGATGACACAAAACTGTGAAGGGGAGCTAATTCATTGGAAGAGAGGAGCAGTATTCAAAAGGATCTAGATAAACTGGAAAATTGGACAGAAATTAATAAAATGAAATTCGAAAGAGCCAAATTCAGAATTCTACTTTCAGGCCACAAAACCAAATGCATAAGTATAGGATGGCAGATACCTGACTCAGCAGCACTACATGCAAAAATGATCTTGAGATTATTATTTATCATAAATTGAACTTTAGCAGTGTGATTCTGCAACATACAAGGCAAATGCTGTTTCAGCATGCATTAATAGAAACGTAGGGCCTTTCCACACTACATTGTTATAGTGCTATTATTCCACTTTCAACATCCTATGGAATCCTGGGACTTGCAGTTTAGGGAGGGGCATTTGGAATTCTCAGCCAAAGACCTCTTTGGCCTCAGTAAACTACAAACCCCAGAATTCCACAGGATGTTGAAAGTGGAATAATAGCACTATAACAGTGTGGTGCAGAAAGGCCTATAGTTCCCAGGCTGCACTGGGCGAGGAAGAACAAGCGCCACAGCTCCGGAGGCTCCGCACGCACAGTAAGTGCACGTGGGGCCCTGGAGCGATGCACGATTGCGCACCATTTTCAGCTACAAGCCAAAAATGAAATAGTGTGCGATCGGTGCCTGCCAGCCCCGGCAGCATCGCGCGATTGCGAGGACATCGTCTGAAACATTCCTCACAATCGTATGATGCTCCAGAGGCCCTTTCACATGGCAAATGCCATGTGAAAAGGGCCTAAAAATTCTAAGATTCTTACAGCTAAATAAATGTGGCAAAAACCATGATAGGTTGAATGAGATTTAGTCATCTTCTCTAAGTTGCTGTTAAATGCCTTCAAGTCAACACTATCATAAATTTTTCTTGGCAAGATTTATTCAGAAGAGGTTTGCCAGTGCCTTTCTCTGAGGCTGACAGAGTGTGACTCACCCAAAGCCACACAGTGGGCTTCCATAGCTAAGTGAAGATTCAAACTCTATAAACCACTACATCACGCTGGCCAGTGAATGAAGTAGAATTGATATTATTTTGTCCCATTGATTTCAATCAGTCTACTCTAATCCTCAGGTAACTAAGAGGTATCAGATCCCATACAGGGTACCAAGTTTGCAAAAGCTCATGCCACAATAGATTACTAGTATTTAAATTGCCACAGAACTCTGTTGTTTTTGCTGCAACAAATTAACAAATGTTGGAACACCTGTTAAAGCAAATGTATGTAGGACAGCAGTAATAAACAGGCTTTGAATTTTGCAAAGCAGTATTTTGTTGTACTTTGAAATATCTCAACCTGAATATGTTAGCTGTATCTCATTAAGTTTTCCCCAGATCTTACCTGCTCTTCACACCATTTAACAGTTAGACTAGAAAGTCACAACCTAAACTGTAGATCAGCATTACTTATACATCGTGTCATCTCTCAGCAGCTCAGATAAATTATGCCAATGAATCAAGCTGATGAACCCTATTAGCGAAAGCACACTTCTTTGAATAAGTTCTCCCTAATGAGACAGGCATGACGTCTCTCTCTCCTCCTTTCTTCTGCCCATTACCCTGTTCTGTCTACAGCTATTATTAATAGTTGCAGGTTTTCAAATCTTTAGGAAACTTTTGGTCAGGATGTGTCAAACACTACAGGTTCTGAGACATCTAAAACAATTAGTGGACAACGTTAATCATTCTGCATTATCCAAGCATTACTCACATCTCTGTTAAAACTAGTATGGAGAGATGCAGTAAATGGTTTGTAAAGATTATTGATGATATTCTACATTGGTTACTTAGCTATGTATGTATAAATCAGTAACAATCCTGGCTTGAATCCAGCCCCTCCAAGGCTGCCTTCATGGCTAGCAGCCACATTCGGCAAAGGAAATCTGTTCATCTGCCAACTGAAGCATGAGGAAGATGACATTTCCAGCCTCCTTCCACCAGTGAGTGATGCTATAACAAGGAATTATGAAAGGGGTCCTGCTTCTGATTGTGATGGCCTCACTCACTGGCAGGAAGGACTGGATGCACCCTCCTCCTTGTGCCTGACTGGCAGCTGATCAGAAGACCTTATTTGCCTCATGTGGCTGCTGGCTGTTCAGCTGGGCTAGAGTGGGGAAATTGCATAGTCTGACTGAATACAGAGCAGTCACAGGTTTGTAACTCTACATTATGAATCCATAACATTATGAATCGCAGAATGCCAGCTGAAATTTCCTTCCACAGATAGGAAGGTGGCTTATTTCAGTTCCTTATGAATGATCTCAAAATCTGAGTAATCAACAAAGGGGCTCACACATTGTTCCTGTTGGGGCTCCTGGTGACCTGGAGGGAACGAGATTCTAGTCAAATACATTGTCAAACCAGGAAACAGGTGGACAGAAGGGACAGACCATCTGCTCAGATTGGCGGGGAGCCTTGCTTGTACCACCAATTTTAGAGGACTCAGGGTTCTTTTCACTCTACACCATTATACTGCTATGATCCCATTTTGACTGCCATGCTGATGTTCTGTGGATTCTGGGGTTTGTAGCTTGGTGAGGCACCAGAGCTTTTTGGCAGTTTTCTAAATATCCTTCCCTAAACTATAAACACCAGGATTCCATAGGATGCAACCATGATAGTTAAAATGGAATCACACTACTATAATTATGTATTGTGAGAGGGCTTCTGATGGATGGGATTCTTTTGACTCCTTGAATGATTTGATCTCCACTGAACTCACAGCTACAATACTATCCTTTGGTTCCTCTGAAATTTGTTACACAGCCATCCTCCAAAATGTCACAGCCAAAAATCAGGACAAGTGTGACCAAGCAACATGGGTGTCTGGTCAAGATGGGAAAAGTTACTAATGAGGAAGAAAACACAAGCTATGACATGTTGCAGCAGTTTGCTTCTGCCTGAGCTTACTGGGAAGGGCAAGATTCTGCTCTTTCCTCTCTTCTTCTCCCTGCTGAGTTGAATACACACTGCTTTTGCACTTTGAGCTCAGTTTGCAGCAATTCAAGTTCAAGTTCAAGTTCAAGTTTATTGCATTTTAGCAGCCAGCCATTGCACAAAAATAAAAAAAAATAAAATAAGATAAAATAAAAAAGGATAATCCAGCCAATTTACATGTAATACATAATCAACAATAAATAAATCATTTTCCATACCCCTCCTTGTTCTTTATGGCACGTAATTGTAAGGCCCTAACTAGAAATTTAGATGTTCTGAAAGACACATATTTCACAGTATCAGATAGCAGAAAACAAACTTTCGCGAAGGAGGAATTTCCCTTAAAAGACTTCAATAAAGGAAAAATATACTTGCTCCTAAGATCATTATAAATAGGGCACTCAAGTAGAACATGAATTAAATCTTCTATTGAAACAGAGTTGCAAGCACATACTCTGTCCTTCATAGGAACATTATTGTACCTGCCCATCTGAATTGCCAGTGGGAGAACATTCAGTCTAGCATGCAGAAAGGCTAACTTCATTTTAAAAGTTGGAAGATCAACCAGATAATGAGGAAGGCATGAGTTTAGCGGAATGTAAAAAACAAAAAATGTATTAGATTGGCAGGACTTAATCTCAGTCATCTGGGATTGCATTGCTATATCCTTGAGTCTTTGGAGTATAAGTAATTTTGCTTTATCATACCCTTGAGTCAGAAAAAAAGGAACAGAGAACCCCAAATTCATCACAACCAATTGCATTTTATGCATCCATGAATTTGGACCAGGCTCTTCGAAGGACATCAAAAGGAGCTCAGATACTCGCTTAAAAATAATTTTCAACCAGAAAAGGAGGGCTAATCTAAGACCCTCTGTTTTAATTGGCATTATACCTAACTCTGCACGGAGCAATGCTAATTTTGTGGAAATGGGAACTGCCACGAGTCTGCACAGAAATTTATTTTGTGCTCTCTCTAATATATCTAAATTGGCCAGAGCCCACAGTGGTGCTCCAAACAGCAGTTTAGGCAGGACTCTGAGCCTGTAGAGTTCTAAAGTGGGTTGAATCATATTGCCCCCTTTTGTGCAATAGAATCTTAATAATCCATTTAATGTTCTTTCAGCTAACAGGGTACTTGATTGAACCTGTGAAGACCAATTACCAGTCCAATGAAAGACCACACCAAGATATTTAAAGGAGGGGACTTGTTCCAATTTATTCCCGTCAAGTAGCCAGTTATAATTTTTTTTTGATTTGCCAAATACCATCACTTTTGTTTTTTGGTAGTTGATGGAAAGTTGTTCATTCTTACAGTATAAACTAAACTGATTCAACAATCTACGCAGGCCTACTTGAGTATAGGAAATCAGGATAGCATCATCTGCATACAATAGGATCGAATATTTCCGATTTCCAATTTTAACTGGGAAAAATTGGTCACCTTTTAAGAACTCAACTACATCATTTATAAATAAGTTGAAAAGAAGGGGAGCAAGAAGACACCCTTGTCTTACTCCTTTAGAGACAGGTATTGAGTCTGACAGGTGCGTACCATCAACTCTGACTTTCAAGGATGTATTTGAATAAAGGGATATCATACATTTTAGAAGATTCTTATCAATACCCATAGTTTGTAATTTAACCCAAAGACGTTCCCGTGAAATAGTCGAAAGCAGCCTTCAAATCAATGAATGCTACAAAAATATGCTTTACAGTTCCTGCCAGATATTTATCAATAACATATTTCAACATAAAACAATTATCCAAAGTTGATCTGCCTGAACGGAAGCCAGCCTGTTCTGGGGCCAGCAATGCATGCTCTTCCACCCAATCCTCCAATGTATCTAGAAGAGACCTGGCATAAATTTTCCCAGAAACATCCAAGAGACTAATGGGCCTATAATTTCCTGGATCATTTCTAGGACCCTTTTTATAGATTGGAACTACAATAGCAGATGACCAATTAGGTGGTGTAACTCCTACATTATTAATTAAAGAAAATAATGAGGCAAAAATTGGAGCCCACCAGTCTGAAAATGCAATATAAAAGTCTGATGGAAGGCCATCTTCACCAGGTGCTTTACCTTTCTTTAGTCTTAGTATTAATGAATTAGCCCTATCTATAGAAATATTTTCCCAGCTATGTTCCCATCTAGGTCCAGTATAGTCCAGGGGAATAAACTTAAGATGGTCTGGATCATTAAATAGCTTTCCAAAATAGCTTTCCCAGTTGTTTTTAGAAATAGTTCCTTCTAAAATTGGAGATGTCCTTTTTTTGAGCTTTGCAATTGTATCCCAGAATTTCGATGGATTCTTTTGCAGGAGTGCTAGGCTTAGTTCCTTCCACTGTTCCCTGTAATATATCCTTTTTTTCTCACTAATTAACCTTTTATATTTTTTACAAAGATCATAGAAATATGAGGGAATCTCAGTGGAGTTAGTGGACCGATATAATTTGATGGCTTTTCCCATTTGCCTTTTTAGATTCCTGCAGTCTTTGTCAAACCAAGCAATATTGCTTTTGGTTTGACAATTTTCTGAGTGGGATACCTTTTTTATAAAAAGGGGTCTGAGGGAGTTTGTTAATTGTGTATACAGCTGATTTGCAGACTCGACATTGGATGCTTGAATCAGATCTTTCCTTAATTTCAAAAATTCCTCGGAGTAGAGTCTCTGTTGTAAATCTGATTGCAACAGGGGATTCCATTCGATCCTTTTATCAGAGGTTAATTGGGCTTGTTCAGAATTAAGGTGGTGAGCAGTATTTATAACAGTACTGTTAAACCACTGCAAGGAAAATCGAAGTGGCTGGTGATCACTACCAGCAACTGGATCAACTGTAAAAGAGAGGAACAAGGGTCGATGCTCATGTGAAATTAACACATAGTCAACTGTACTTGCTCTAGAGTTATTTATAAAAGTAAACTCTCCCTTAGAATTATCAAGATGGGAACCATTTATTAAAGCTAGATTTAGTTTTGTCAGTAAAGTAAAAAAAATGCGGCCAAAATCATTAATCTTCTTATCTTTAGACTTTCGAATTTCCAAACCTTCCCACAACTCAGTTGGGCCTCCTAAAGCCCTAGCAATATCTTGGTTAGATGAACCTATGCGTGCATTAAAGTCGCCGACAATTACCAATGGAACTAAAGGGAATTCATACTCTAACTCACATAGTTTGCAGCAATTGAAGTAAGCTGCGGGCAAAGCAGGAAACTGGGAGAAGTAGAGAGAACTTGGAACAGTTTAAAACCAGCTGGAAATATGGAAGGACAGAGGATTAATCAGGACTGTCCCTGCTAAGTCAGGCCAGTAGGAGTATGTGTTGTTACCACCTGCCCAATGTATTAAGAATAATGCAGGCACAAAAATATTTTAGCATAACAATTTGAGGTTAGGACTAAGGCCTTTTTTGTGGCTTCTAGAATTTTATTTTTTCAAACAGAATTGACATTGTGATTTGCTGCTAAAGTTTGGCTGCAAACCTCAAGAAAGACTACAGCCAACAGGAAAAGGAACTAGATGCTACACTACTATTGACCATCCCATTGATTCTAGTGCATTTGACTCTCAATGGAATGGTCAGTATCCTAAATCAACACAATAGTCAACAGACAGCATCATAGTTAATATTATATTCATTGCAGTGAGTTTAAATACACAAGAGTCATTTATGTATAAAGAGGCTTTCAATAATAATCATGTCTGAGTCAGACATTTTATTTGTTAGTAGTAATTAGTGCACTAATCATGTATGAGTGGGAAGCTGTTATTTGCTAATAATGAAAATCATCTTTTCATATAACAGATAATCTATTATGAGTTAGGAATATACTTTTTTTTTTGGCTAATGGTGACATTTAAATATAAAAATAAAAAATATAGGCTGGTGTCCTATGTGGTGTGGTTGGAATTCACTTTTTGTTGTTTCAGAGGTCAGAATGCTCTACCAATGTGCAACAACCAATTCCCACTTAACCCACTTGTTCCCAGTGGCAGCCCTTGCCCCCAACCCTGTCATTTCCTGGTTGGTGGAGAGCAGGGAGACCAGCAGACAAGTCTCCCACTCTTTCCCTATAGCTTGATGCAAAGCAATGATATCATCTGCAGGGGCCTCCAGAGGCTCTTGAGATCACTCAGGAAATTTTTAGAGATTTAGTGTAAAGAAGAGAGCCAGTGTGGTACAGTGGTTTGAGTGCTGAACCAGGACTCTAGGAGAACAGGATCTGAGTCCTCACTTGGTCATGGAAACCGACTGAATGACTTTGAGCAGGTCACAGGGTCTTTCTACACCACAGTGTTATTTATTTTTATTATTTTTATTTATTTATTTGTATCCCGCCTCTTCATATGGATCGAGGCGGCAAACAAGTTAGAAATAGCATGTATTTCGAAGCATTTCTATACATGCCCCCAACAAGCTGGGTACTCATTTTACCGACCTGCGAAAGGATGGAAGGCTGAGTCAACCTTTGAGCCAGGTAGGATCGAACTTACAACCTTCTGGCTTGCAGTACTGGCATTTAACCACTGCGCCACCAGGTTATAGTGCTATTATTCCACTTTCAAAATCTTATGGAATGCTGGGGTTTGCAGTGTAGGGAGGGGCATTTAGAATTCTCAGCCAGAGAGCTCTTTGGCCTCAGTAAATTACAAACCCAGAATTCCACAGGATGTTGAAAGTGTAATGTGGAAAGGGCCACATTCTCTCAGAGGAAGGTGACAGCAAACTCCCTCTGAAAAAGTCCTGCCAAGAACAGTCCATGATAGGTTTGCTTTAGTGTACCCATAAGTCAGAAATGACTTGAAGGCACACGACAGCAATAGTGTAAAAAAGTCAGTTTTTCCAAGTTCCGGTTACACTGCTTAGGAAGTGATGGTGCAAAAAATAACTTTTTGGACTACAAAAGTATCCAAGTTTGCTGGAAAATTGGCAAGTTCTAATGTGATTTTTTTTTAAATTTTTTAAGCCCTCACCGTGCTCTCCCAGAATGGTGCAAAAAGAGCTTGTTATATCAATGCTTCTCTACCCCAGAAGGTCCTGTTGCCCTTTTCTGGCTCTGAGAATATCAGCCCAGAAGCTGTAGCAGAACCAGGATCTGCTCTGCCAGTGAGCTTCAAAGACAATGCCTATTAAAAACAGACTAAGGGCCTTTAAAGTAAGAAGTAAAGTAAGAGGTGGAGCCAGCCTTTTAGACAGGGATCTAGTTTTCTTTTAGGGTCAATCTGCTGACATGACATGTAAGCTCTGCTCTAGCCTGAAATGCACGAAGGATTGTCCATCCTACTTGTTGAGAATTCTCAGCGATTGCTTTGCTCGGACCTAGACTTTGGCCCTTTTCACATACCATTTCACATGCAAAATGGCTTCCAAAGTGTCACACGATTGTGAGGACCATTTCACATGACGTCCTCACAATCGTGCGATGCTGCCGGGGCCAGTAGGTGGCGACTGCGCAATATATCATTTTCGGCTTCTTGCCGAAAATGATGCATGATTGTGCATTGCTCCGGGGCCCCACACACACTTACCTTGCATGCGGAGCCTCCGGAGATGCAGCCCTCGTGCTTCCTCCCCTGGCGCAGCCTGGGAAAGTACCTGGCTGCGCTGCAGAAGGAAGAGGCGGAGCCCTCATGCTTCCTGCCAGCCAGCAGAGAGCTCCTGCGGAGAAGAAGCAGAGGGGACGCGAGTGCCTCTTGCAAGAGGCTGTTCACGTGATCCCCACACGCCCACGTCAGGACAAGGTAAGCTGCAGAAAGGGCCTTTGTCTTATGTTACCCTGCTTTGTTCTGCTGGAACCCAAGGTCTTGTCCATACCCTCCAACATTTCACAGATGAAAACAGGAATATGCATGGCCAAACAACATCAGAGTGTGGCCAAAAGATTGTGGCCAGGCAACAAGAGGGCAAAACTACTATTCCAAGTAGAGAAGCTCTAGAACTTAAGCTCTAGAACTTATGCACTGAGTTTAGAAAAGTGTGGGAAAAAAAGAAGAAAACCCAAATCACTCTATCAAGAAGGCCAAGTCTCCACTTCTTCCTTTCATCTCCCTTCCACTGAATTAATTGAAAACAAAATACTTCTTCATTTTGGGTTCAGTTTGCAGCAATTGAAGTAAGCTGAGAATCAAAGAGGAAAGTGGGAGGTAGAGAAGAACTGGGACATTTTAAAATCAGTTGAAAAAATAAGACAGCAAAGGTTTAACTGGAACCATCTCTGCCAAAGTGGGACAGTTGGATGGAATGTTTTTTCTTGGGCTGGAATGCTCCCGCCCCAATAAGGCTATTGCTTGGAATGGGAAATTAGGACTGTGTTAAATGATTAAAAAGGGCCCCTGTCACTGGCCAAAGACACAATGTAGTATCACCAAAACTTGGAAAAGTTTTTTTTTTTTTTTTGAACTACAGCTCCTGGAAACCCCAAGCCACTGGCGATGCTGATTGGGGAAATTCTTTTCCAATAAGTAACTTTTCCAGTATCACCCCAAGTTTGGAAGTAGTGCAGTTAAGGCCAGGTTTATCATCTGATCTATTTGAGAGGCTTAGGCTGAGTGATTCTGGATGCTGACCAAAAGAGGGACAAGGAGTTGCCAACAGTTATCCAGCCACCAAACTGCATCTCCAACTTCTTTTTCTTCAGAGACCCAGTGTGGTCTAGTGATTTGAGTGGCAGACTGGGACACAGGGAGACCAGGGTTTGGAAACTCACTGAGTGACTTTGGGCAAATCTCACTCTCTCAGCCCCAGAGGAAAGCAAAAGCAAAAGCAAACCCCCTCTGATCAAATCTTGCCAATGGTTCCCTTAGAGTCATGATAACTCGAGGAAAAAACATGAAGGCACACAGCAAAACATAGCCAAAGCCCAGGAATTCTCAGCAGGAGGTCCTGGGCATTCAGTCAGCTGGACTAAAAAATTGCCTTCCTCCAGCCATTAGAGGGTGTTAATGAGGTGTTTTCTGACAGAGTCTGTAATCTTGGCTTCTTTGGCAGATCAACAGTAGCATAACTCTCAGAAGTTATCAGGACTGTAGCTGCGTTGGCAGATAGTGAAATGCTAGCCTGCTGGCAGTATCATAGGGCATGTTGACAGGCAACATCTGGGAGGAAAACAGTCCTGCTGCCATTCAGAAAAAATTGTTCTTGTAGGGATGAGATGAGGGGAAGTTATCAACACAGCTAATATATAAAGGATAAAAAAGAAGGGGGAAATGCTGAAATGAAGTTAACTCTTTCTGAATATGTCTCTTTTCAGCATTTCCAAACTGACAATGGTTAAAAAAGGGTACTTTTTTCAATGTTGTAATCCATACACAGGGAGTTATTCTCAGAGATTCTGGAAGCTGAAATCCAAAATACCTGAAGAGATATGTGGTTGAGAGACATTGCTTTTAAAAAGTAAACCATGGGTGTGCAAAATACCTTCAAATGTTCTTGGACTGGAATTCCCTGAATCCTTGGCCATTGGCTATGTTGGCTAGAGTTGATAGGGATTGCCATCCATCAACACATGGGTACATAAAAACTGCCCATTCTTAAAGTAGGCCTTAGTTGTAAGCATCTACAAACTATGTGATGATGAAACCACAGGAGATGGTCATGAAGAACCAGAAGATACATAGATTTATGGCAAATCTATGTGACGATTGATTGAATCTATTGACCTGTAGTGGAAGGGCAATATATTTTTTCTGTATATCTTTATATCTCAGATGTGTTGACTGCACAGCACTGGTTGCACCTGAGGAAGGTTCAGTCTGCAGTGCTCTAGTGTCTGGGGGTAACCGTGGTTGCTGTGTGAGCATGTTTAGGGTTCAGAGTGAAACAAATTAGTATCATACAGATACAGTTTATCTAAGATATGGCCATATAGCCTGGCGCCAAGCTGTATAAGTAGGATCACTAGGTCAGGACTATCTCAGGCCCTGAGATTTCACCATTAAGGCCCTGACACCTAGGGATGACCCCTTATCATGTCATATGGGGATGGCTGTGGCAATATCATTAAGCATGTTACACTAAGCATTGATACACACTTGCACAAAGAATGGCATTCAAGCAATCCCTGAAGTCTAACAAATGAGGAAAACACACACACACACACACACACTTTTGAAGCCAGTGTCTCACCCGGAGATTCCTCTCTTTTGCCCCAAGGATTGGAGAGGAAGATCCAAGTCCCGAGAGGTGGGAACTCTTTGTAAATTGTAACCAGCACTTTGAATTGTGCTTGGAAATAGGCTGGCAGCCAGTAGAGCTATTGTAAAATTGAGTCATGTGCTCCCTGTAACCAGTCCCCATTAACAACCTGGCTGCTGCTCTTTGGACCACCTGAAGTTTCCAGACTTTCTTGAAGGACAGTCCTACATAGAGTGCATTACAGTAATCCAAACAGGATGTTAACCAAGGCAAGGGTCACTGAGACCAAGTCAGATGTCACTAGGAGCAGGTATAGTTGACACACTAGTTTTAATTGTGCAAATACACTCCTAGCCACTGCCAAAAGCTGAGCAACCAGGTTCAAGGCACAGAATCCATGTCTTCAAGGGGAGTATAGTGCCTTCCAAGACAGGTTAAACTCCTACTCCCCGATCTACTTTTCATCTGACTAGGATTAAGATTTAGTTTGCTCGCCCTCATCCAGTTGCATACTGTCAGTAGGACTCAGTTTATTTTTACAGCAGCAACTCACAAATCACCATAACTTGAGGTTCTTTATTGTTAAGCTGACCTGGACTTGAGTTTCCTTGAAAGAGATGATTGTCCTCTATAAAGTAGGATGTATAGATCTGCTGCAGATTTTGCTATACATGAAACAGAAACTGTGAGAGCTGGAGAGGCAGAAAGTTAGTACTGTGTTACACCCCAGAGTAACCCTAAGAGAGGACACTTAAAATTGGCATGACTTCCCCCATATTGGATATTGGCTAGCAAAGGTCAGCTGCAAGTAAAAATTGGTTTTGAATTAGATTCTTAAGACCAACAATGCCCTTTGCTGCTGTATGGGAACGTAGACAACGTCCTTTAGGCTAAAAGACTGACCTATTGTTCTGAGTCACGTATCTCTAGGTAGACAATAGACTCGCTCCTGGACTCTGTCACACCCCAAGCTACGTTGATGAACTGTGCGTAGCCAAACAAACAACACCTATCAATCAGAATTTTAAACCTATCAATCCCCTGGACATTTCCGGGAGAAACAATACCGAGGAGGAGTTGTGATATTTGCCTAACATTATATTCCGCAATCATCGCCCATTAACGACACTTTGCTAGCCTATATACTGGCTGAGGACAGAAATTGGCTATAAAAATCTTCACTTTTTGAGCCTCTTTGGAGAGCCTCCCAGACCGGACAAGGGCCCCCTTTGCTGCTATCGAGGTGTCCCACTCAAGCCTCTCAGATACTGCTGAGAGCTAAATGCAACTCGCGTCTCTGACCCGCCGCGAAACCCTGCTGCTGTCAGCCTTCCAGCCCTGGGATCCAGCCTCCCCTTGGTGCTTTACACCGAGCCTTCGCTAATCAACTCCTTCTCCAGGATGCCTAGACTAAGGTCCGTATGCCCTCTCTCCCAACTGTCTCTTATTTCCAACTTCATTTCTGTAGCTCTTGTGTGATTGTAGGATTATTTGTTAACATGTGTTGCGACCTTCTCTGTTAGTTTTAATAAAATTACTTTAGATTGTTCCTCTGACTTTTGCGTAGTTCTGACCCCGTAGACATAGGGTTAAAGATCCCTTGCCCTGACCTCTCGCAAGCTTTGAGTTTCTCTGTTAATTCCCTTAATTTGAAGCCTGTTTGGGTGTCCTCGAGATACCCCCAATTTTCAGGGTAACAACTGTACATTAAATTTTTCTGGACATGCAGGAGATAACTTCACATGCAACTTTCCTGTCTATCAGACAGGCGGTAAAGGAACAAGAACTTCGGTAGAAAAAGAATTGCCTTTAGGAATTTCCACAGAAATCACTTTTAACTGGGTATAGAATCATAGAATCATAGAAATGTAGAGTTGGAAGAGACCCCAGGGGCCATCCAGTCCAACCCCCTGCCATGCAGGAACACCCTCAAAGCAGTCCCGACAGATGGCCATCTAGCCTCTGCTTAAAAACCTCCAAGGAAGGAGACTCCACTACACTCCAAGGCAGCATATTCCACTGCCAGACAGCCCTGACCATCAGGAAGTTCTTCCTGAGGTTCAGGTGGAATCTCCTTCCCTGCAGCTTGAATCCATTGCTCCTTGTCCTGGTCTCTGGAGCAGCAGAAAACAAGCCCTCTCCTTCCTCTACATGGCATCCCTTCAAGTATTTAAACATGGCTATCATGTCCCCTCTTAACCTTCTCTTCTGCAGACTAAACATGCCCAGCTCTCTAAGTCTATCCTCATAGGGCATGGCTTCCAGGCCTCTCACAATTTTGGTCACCCTCCTCTGGACTTGCTCCAGCTTGACCATGTCCTTCTTGAATTGGGGTGCCCAGAACTGGACACAGTATTCAAGATGAGGTCTAACCAAAGCAGAGTAGAGTGGTACCAGTACCTCCCTCGATCTAGACACCATACTCGTATTGATGCAGCTGAGAATTGCATTGGCTTTCTTGGCTGCCACATCACACTGCTGACTCATGTTCAGCTTGTGGTCTATGAAGACTCCTAGATCCCTTTCACATGTACTGCTATCCAGCCATGTGTCCCCCATCCTATATTTCTGTATTCCATTTTTTCTACCTAGGTGTAGGACCTTACACTTCTCTCTGTTGAATTTCATTTTGTTAGCCTTGGCCCAGCTCTCCGATCTATCCAGGTCATTTTGAATTTTGATCCTGTCCTCTGGCATATTAGCAACCTCTCCCAATTTGGTGTCATCTGCAAATTTGATGAGCATGCCCTCTATTCCTTCATCCAAGTCATTGATAAAAATATTGAACACCACTGGGCCCAGGACAGTACCCTGTGGCACCCTGCTAGTCACTTCGCTCCAGGATGAAAAGCGGCCATTCGTGATCACCCTTTGGGTTTGGTCAGTCAACCAATTACAAATCCAACTAACAGTAGCCCTGTCCAGCCCACATTTTACCAGCTTCATTGCAAGAATGTCATGGGGAACTTTGTCAAAGGCCTGACTGAAATCGAGATATGCTACATCCATAGCATTCCTTTCATCTATCAAGCTAGTAACTCTATCATAAAAAGAGATAAGATTAGTTCTGGCATGATTTATTTTTGAGAAATCCATGTTGACTTCTCGTGATTACCACGTTGCTTTCTAAGTGATTAGAAACTGACTGCTTAATGATCTGCTCCAGGATCTTTCCGGGTACTGATGTCAGGCTGACTGAGCGATAATTATTTGGGTCCTCCTTTTTTCCCTTCTTGAAGATGGGGACAACATTTGCTCTCTTCCAGGCCGCTGGAACTTCTCCTGTCCTCCAAGATTTCTCAAAGATTGTAGCAAGCGATTCCGAAATGACCTCTGCCAGCTCTTTTAATATCCTAGGATGCAATTTATCTGGCCCTGGAGACTTGAATTCATCCAATGCGGCCAGGTATTCCTGTACCACCTCTCTACCTATTATGTGCCTCATTTCCCCTCCTTCCTCACCTGCTCCCCAACAGCCAGGTTGAGTGCTTGTATCCTTCTGGGAAAAAACTGAGGCAAAGAAGGTGTTAAGTAGTTCTGCCTTTTCTCTTTCCCCTGTTAGTAATTCGCCATCTTCTCTGCACAGCGACCCTAACATCTCCTTCTTTTTCTTTTTGCTGTGGACATATTTAAAAAAGCCCTTTTTATTGTTTTTAACATCTCTGACCAGCCTAAGTTGGTTCTGTGCTTTAGCCTTTCTGACCTCCTCCCTCCATCTCCTGGCTACTTGCTTAAATTCTTCTTTGGTGGTTTCCCCCTTCTTCCATTTCCTATACATGTTTCTCTTAACACTTAGCTCAGCTGAGAGTTCTTTAGTCAACCATTCTGGTTTCTTCAGATGCCTTCCATTTTTCCTCCTTATTGGCACAGTTTTAGACTGTGCCTTCAGTATCTCCTTTTTTAAGGAACTCCCATGCCTCCTGAACTCCTCTCCCTTTCACTATTCTTGACCACGGAATTCCAGCCAGCAGCTCCCTAAGTTTACAGAAGTCCGCTTTTTTAAAATCTAAGATGAGTGTCTGGGCACACTTATCTTCTCCTTGCCACTGAATGCCAAATTCCAATAGGGCATGGTCACTGCCCCCTAAAGATCCAATCACTTCTACCTCATTAGCAAGGTCATCCCTGTTGGTCAGGATCAGACCTAGAATATTTGATCCCCTTGTCATCTCTTCCACCTTCTGGACCATGAAGTTGTCTGCAAGACAAGGAAGAAACTTGCCGGAATTTGCTGTCTTGGCAGAGTTTGACTGCCAGCATATATCTGGGCAATTGAAATCTCCTGTTATTACTGTATCTCTCCTTTTTGAATGTGCAGTCATTTGGTTGAGGAAGGCATCAACCAAGTCCTCAGCCTGGATTGGAGGTCTGTAGTAAACCCCCACCAGAATATCCCTATTGTTTCTCGCTGCCTTAATTCTTATCCAAATGCTCTCAACCTGGCTTTCTGGGTTTAAGTCCCAAATCTCTTCACAGGTGAAAGCATCCTTGACATACAAGGCTACTCTTCCTCCTTTCTTGTTTGGTCTATTTCTACAAAATAGGCTGTGCCCCTCTATTCCTACATTCCAATCATGAAACTCATCCCACCAGGTCTCAGTGATGCCTATCAAATCGTATTTATTTTGTTGTAATAGGAGTTCAAGTTCATCCTGCTTGTTTCCCATACTCCGTGCATTAGTGTAGAGACACTTGAGTCCCCGGGCCCTTCCTGCAAGTCCTGTACTATTGTTTCTACTCCTCCCGCCATTGGCCGCTTGTTCTACTTGTCCAGTGTCATTTGGGCCTTTTCCCCTTGCGCTCGCCGAGTCCTTGCCCTGAATAATATTGTCTCCCTCCCCAGCAGAACTTAGTTTAAAGACCTCTTAATCCTCCTTGCGAGACTGTTTGCAAAAACATTCCTGCCAAGTTTTGTGAGGTGCAGCCCATCCCTCACCAGAAGCCCACATTCATGGAAATTCAGGCCATGTTCCAAAAACCCAAACCTGTTCCTCCTCTTAAGGGCTTTAATTGTGTTTTAAATCTGGCCATTTCCACATGGTACTGATGTCCTGCGATGGAGACACATTGGGAGCAGTCCGCAAGTATGATTTCACATGACATCGTCACAGTCTTGCTACTAACATATCTCCACTCATTAATTAAATGGGGAAAACATTGTTAATGGCCTGCAATCATGCAATGTTCCCATTGTTGGCAGCCCTGCAGAAAAGGCAGAAGTGCTATCTAGGTGGTTCCTTCCCCAGGGCAGCATGGGAAAGAGGCCGGCTGCACTGTGGAAGAAAGCCATATGTTGCTCATGCTCCCATCTGCAGCCAGGCAGCCAGGTGTAGAGGAGAACATTGGGGGCATGCTCCCATCTTGGCAAAAGTGCTACCGGGATCATGACAAGACATTGCTGGAAGGAGGTGAGGTGTAGAAATGGCCTCTATTCTATATTTTAATTTTTCATGTGATTTTAAAAACATTGTTAGCTGCCTTTAGTGCAATTCTTTGCAAGACAGGTGGGCTCTAAATTCTTAATTTTTTAATTTTTTTAAATATATTTTATTTTATTTTGCTGTTGTTGCCTTCTCCCAGTCTTCTACCAATAATTAACCACAGCAATTTGCAAAAAAGAAAAACAAATTATTTTGATGAGTCTAATAAACTATGGGTATGAAAAACAGCCAATCATTTGAATGTGCAATTAAATTTAATTAATAACAGGAACAAAATTCAATATTTTTTAAAAAATTGTTTGAGGAAAATGTTTGCAATTTCTGTAAGAGAGGCAGAAACCAATTGAATTTCCACAGGAATGCCATTCTAAAGTCTGTCTTTTGTGTCCACTCACTTCCCCATTCATGACAGAAGCGCTGAGAACAGAGAGATTAGGGTCCTTATCACACTATGATGTTATAGCACTATTATTCCACTTTAACTGCCACAGCAACATCCTATGGAATCCTGGGGTTTTTAGTTTAGCGAGGCCCAAGAGCTCTCTGATTGAGACTTCTAATTGCCCCTTCCTAAACTGCAAGTCTCATGATTTCAATAGGTTGTTGCCATGACAGTTAAAGTGGAATAATGGCACTGTAATAGTGTAATGTGATAAGGCAACAAGAGTGTCATCTTGAAAGCTTAACAATCTAGTATCTGGGCAGATAAGGCCTTGGAGTAACCAGCCCCCAGGATTGTAGCAACAGGGGAGAGGGGAGGGATGAAGGATGAGGGTGTTGCCCCCCCAAATAATAACTCTGCCCCTCTCAATGAAATTTTCCTTTGTTCCCCAACTGTCATGTCCTACCTTGGAGACCCTGACTGTGAGGAGGAGGATTCTGAATCTGAGACAGAAGTTTGCCGGAGGCTTGCTCAGTGGAAGATAACAAACAGCAGGGGCCTGGGCAGGGAGAACAAACATCAGAAGATGAGACAACACAGACTCTTACTGTGCCAGAGAGACAATGCCAGAAAGAGAGGCTTTGCTACTCAGTTCATTTAAATAACAAGTGAGCCCTAATGAGGGAACACCTGTGGCAACATCATTAGTAAGATAAAAGGCAACCAGCTGGCCCTTCCCTTTCAGGGTCAGCAACTGATCTTCCTGGTAGTTGAAGTTCTGTGGTCTCTGGATGCTTGATGATTTTGGATCTCTGCTTGTTTGATGATGACTTGGATTTGCCTTGTGGATTTGTTTGCTTTGGAACTTGACCTTTGTTTGGACTGTCATTGCTCTTGCCTTTGTGGGTAAGCTCTGTTCTGCTGATCTATAGCTCTTATATTTGCTATGTTCACATTCCCTTGCAAACTTTGTGCCTTTGCTCTGAATGTCTAAGTTGTACTTCTAAGCCATGAACTGAAGTTGTAAGTTACTGCAATGCTAATGCTGAAGGAAAATTGAGAGGGGGGGCAGAATTCTTATCTGGGGATCAATGCCCTCATTTTGCTCCCCTGTAGCTATACCCCTGCCTCTGTTCACAATGCATATTCCAATGTTTTCATTTTGCCCCCTGCCATAGCTACACCCCTGCTGGGCCCTAGGATTGTTTAGCTGTCTTTTCCTCAAAAGTCCCACTGATGCTGAGAATTTTAATGACTGTAAAATAAACTGTGTGACAATTTCAAAAATGGACAAGCCAGCTATGTCTAAACTTGGGAATGAGCTATGTACAGTTTGAAGCTAACATATCAAAAAATCCATATCCAGAGTTATCATAAGTTCAGATGAAAGATGCAAACTCATTTGGTTTGTACTCATGACCACAAGATGAATCCCTGCTACACTCAGTGTTCAACTGCATCTCTTTCCCAGTTTTGAATGTTGTTGTCATGCATCCTCCAACAGAACTTTGCTGGCCAAAACCCAAGAGGCAAAATGCAATTATGAACGAGCAGAGAACTGCTTATAGGTGCATCACTGAAAAGACAAGCCACTCTCAAACCTTAAAACAATTCTTCCCCCAGCCCAAAGTGTAAATCTTTTTCTTTAGATTCTTGTCTATAGTGCTTGGAAGTCATGGAAAAAGGCAGAACAATTGTCCATTTTAAAGCAGCAAGTAACTTTGAATGTTTAGAGGTAAATTACTATTGTTGTGTGCCTTCAAATTGTTTCCAACATCACCATATGGTGACCCTAATGAAAGCCTATCACAGGGTTTTCTTGGCAAGATTTGTTCAGTTTTCCTCTGAGGCTAAAAGAATGTGACTTGCCCAAGGTCACACAGTGGGTATCCATGGCCAACTGGGAATTTGAATTCTGGTCTCCCAGAACCCTACACTCAAACAGCTATGCCGTACTGCCTCAAATTACTGTGAATGTGTTTGGGCCTTCAAGTAATCTGTTGATTTATGGTGACCCCATGAATTTCATATGGCTTTCTTAGGTATAGCATAAAATCAAGACATTGTGCAGTGGGATGCTTGAGGAATTTGATCTTTATGAATTGTAATATGCACTGATGTGATCTGCAGCTCTTGGACTAATGGACAAATCAGAATGCAGTTGTATTCCAACTTCTGTACTTCCTGAATGCTATGATGTTCTCAGTTCAATCAATCAATCAGTCAATGAAGATGCATGGGTTTAGAACTGTCTTTTGAGAGAAAAATACATAGTTTTATTTTTATGTTATTTATTAAATATATTTGTTTCTTTCCTCATTTTAAAAAATAGTCTGAGAAAGCCCTACAGTATTTGGAAACAGATTAAAACAGTCTCCCAATCCAAACCAACTCTAAAATGGGTTTGAAGGATGAAAGGTTGTGCGGAACAGTATTGTCTTGGCTGCCTGATTGAGGTTTGATAGGGGTGGGGCCAGCCTGAAGCTCCACAACCCAGGTGCTGCAACAGAGGAGACTCTGTCTTTTTTACTCACCAATATGGCCTCTTGGGATAGGGGGAATTTATAACGCATATTTTTGTGCATAGATCATGGCATGAATTCTGCTGCTAATCCTAACTAGAGTAGCCTCATCAAATCATTGGAATTTGTCTATATGTTGATTCACCATTGAACAGTTATATGAATGGGTCTACTCTAGTTGGGAATAAGCTCATATTCTTAAAAGTGTGTCTCTATTGCAGCAAAAGTCAGTGCTAGCAAAACAGTATCTTCATTAGTGCCAGTGTTATTTAAGTTGAAGAAACTACAAGAAAGCTATCCATACTGGCCAGAAAATTTTGGGAGTTGTCATCCTAAAGAATAGCTTTTACAGGCTCAGGGTTGAAATAGTGATTCTTATTTATGATTTTATTTACGTTTTACCTTTTTAAAGGAGCAAGCCTTAGCTTCTAGAGATAATGACTGAGGAGTCATTAGATACTGAGGAAGAAAGGCTTCATTGTGGTGAGAAGATCTGATACCATCACTCTTTTTCCAGCTTTCCCCAGGGCTACTGTGCTCACTGTTAAGGCTGGAAGTTGATCTTCCTTCTATTAAGAATTCATACAGCACCTATACTTTACGGGAAAGGACTGATGAACTCAGAGGGTGGTTGTTTTTCTTGTTGTTTGTTTACTCACAATTTTCGGGATGGCAGACCTCTAAGAGCCCCAGCCATCAACTGTTCTGCTTAGATCCTGCAGACTCATGGCCATGGCTTCCACGATTGAATCAATCCACCTGTAATGCAATCTTCCTCTTCTCTTACTGCTTGGCACTTTACTAAGCGTTATCATCTTTTCCAATAAGTCATGTCACTTTGACATATGTCAGATTTGCTCTAGGATCCATTTATTTGTCTTTTGGGCAAGCCATGGTACCCATAGAACTTTCTTCCAAAACCACATTTCAATTGAGCTTATTTTCTTCCGGTCAAATTCTTTCACTCTCTAGTTTTTCACATCCATATATTGAACCTGGAAATACTATGGCACAGATGATTCTAACTTTGTTATTTAATTATGCATCTTTACATTTCAAGATCTTACCAAATTCCCTCATAGCTGCCCTTCCAAATCTCAGGACATTTCTTTCTCTATGCCGTTAGAGTGCTATTATTCCACTTTGAACATCCTACGGAATCCTAGGGGCTGCAGTTGAGGGATAGGCATTTAGAATTCTCAGCCAGAGAGCTCTTTGGCCTCAGTAAAATACAAACCCCATAATTCCACAGGATGTTGTATGTAAAATAATATCACTATAACAGTGTAGGGCAGAAATGAATACAGGATGGGGGACACGTGGCTGGATAGCAGTATATGTGAAAGGTATCTAGGAGTCTTGGTAGATTACAAGCTGAACATGAGTCAGCAGTGTGATGCAGCAGCCAAGAAAGCCAATGCGATTCTTGTTGCATCAATAGGAGTATGGTGTCCAGATTGAGGGAGGTA
This sequence comes from Ctenosaura bakeri, assembly GCA_948474755.1. Taxonomy (NCBI): domain Eukaryota; kingdom Metazoa; phylum Chordata; class Lepidosauria; order Squamata; family Iguanidae; genus Ctenosaura; species Ctenosaura bakeri. The sequence continues at coordinate 67,027 of CAOLHI010005425.1, forward strand.
ATAGTACCACTCTATTCTACATTGGTTAGGCTTCATTTGGAATACTGTGTACAGTTCTGGGCACCTCAGTTCAAGGATATTGACAAGCTGGAACGTGTCCAGAGGAGGGCAACCAAAATGGTGAAGGGTCTGGAAGCCATGCCCTATGAAGAACAGTTTAGGGAGCTGGGAATGTTTAGTCTGCAGAAGAGAAGGTTAAGAGGGGACATGATAGCCATGTTTAAATATTTGAAGGGATGTCATGTTGAGGAGGGAGTGGACTTGTTCTCTGCTGCTCCAGAGACTAGGACAAGGAGCAATGGATTCAAGCTGCAGGAAAGGAGATTCCACTTGAACTTCAGGAAGAACTTCCTGATGGTCAGAGCTGTCCGGCAGTGGAATATGCTGCCTTGGAGTGTGGTAGAGTCTCCTTCTTTGGAGGTTTTTAAGTGGAGGCTGGATGGCCATCTGTTGGGAATGCTTTGAGGATGTTCCTGCATGGCAGGGGGTTGGACTGGATGGCCCCTGGGGTCTCTTCCAACTCTATGATTATATATGAAATGCCTACAAAATATACCAGGTAACCTTCACAGTGTCAGCTTATTCTTCTGAAGGAACACCAAAGCAATACAGAAACAGTTTGCCAGGTTAGCTCATACAAAGCTATGTTTTCCTTTCACAGTCATGGCAGGTAAAGTGGAATCGTAGCACTACAGTTGTGTAATGTGAAATGGGTACTGTGGTTTTGAATGGGTACTGTGCCAGAGAGAACTAAAATTATATCTGTCCCAGCAATGGGAGATGAAAAGATAGGTCATATAGTTTGCCTGCCACTCACTGAAAGTAGAAGTGAGATTTTTATTTTGATTTATTTTTATTTTTTAAAAGATGACCAGCCTACAAAATATGACAGTATGAGCCTGGTGAAGTCTAAATACCCTAAAGGTACCTGATCCTATCTGATCATGGAAGCTAAGTAGGGTCAGCCCTGGTTAGTACTTGGATGAGAGACTGCCAATGAATACCTAGTATTGTATGCTATATTTCAGAAGAAAGAACTGGCAAACCATCTCTGAGTTTTCCTTGTCTAAGAAAACCCCATGAAAACCATGAGGTCACAGTAAGTTGCCAGGTGACTTCAAGGCGTGCATGCATTCACACATACGCAAAGAGAGAGAGAGAGAGAAAAGGCTGACAGGGCTTAGGAAGTGGTGGCTCCCCCACCATGACCTTTCCTTTCTCCCTCGTGCTCCACAACATCTATAGAAGCACTCTGACTGTCTTGTAAGCCATTTCCCACGTCCACAAATATAAAAGCAGGGTTTAAAAAAGAAAAAGAAGCTTCAAACAAATCAATCAAAATGCCTGTACCTCTTGGGAGATTAAATGCCTTGCTTGGGCAAAGCTTGTGTTGATTGAGATGTCCTCTCTAGTTATGATGAGATATATGCTACTGGGGACAAGAGGAGGAAGAAAGCTGTCCTGTCTCATTTCATGTTATATCTTGT